>CM038397.1:155504992-155634491 GCA_021498475.1 Saguinus midas
AGAAAATACTGGGGAGTGTGTTTCATGTGTCCACTAATTGAGAGACTCACAGCATAGTGCACATTTGGAGAATTCTTTTATTTTTAAATTTTTATTGCATTATAGGTTTTGGGGTACATGTGCAGAACGTGCAAGATAGTTGCATAGGTACACATATGGCAGTGTGTTTGGCTGCCTTCCTCCCCTTCACCCACACTTAGCATTCATTCCCAGGCTATCCCTCCCCAGCCCCCCCACGCTGTTCCTCCCCCATCACCCCCAATAGACCCCAGTGTATAGTAGACCGCCTCTCTGTGTCCATGTGTCCTTAATTTCTCACCCACCTATGAGTGAGTATATGCGGTATTTCTTTTTCTGTTCTTGTGTCAGTTTGCTGAGAATGATGTTCTCCAGATTCATCCATGTCCTTACAAAGGACACAAACTCATCATTTTTGATTGCTGCATAATATTCCATGGTGTATATGTGCCACATTTTCTCAGTCCAGTCTATCATCGATGGGCATTTGGGTTGGTTCCAGTTCTTTGCTATTGTAAACAGTGCTGCAATGAACATTCGTGTCCATGTGTCCTTACAGTAGAACGATTTATAGTCCTTTGGATATTTACCCAGTAATGGGATTGCTGGGTCAAATGGAATATCTATTTCTAGGTCGGTGAAGAATCGCCACACTTTCTTCCACAATGGTTGAAATAATTTACACTCACACCAACAGTGTAAGAGTGTTCCTATTTCTCCACATCCTCTACAGCATCTGCTGTCTCCGGATTTTTTAATGATCGACATTCTAACTGGCATGAGATGGTATCTCAATGTGGTTTTAATTTGCATCTCTCTAATGACCAGTGATGATAAGAATTTTTTCATATGTTTGTTGGCCTCATGTATATCTTCTTTTGTAAAGTGTCTGTTCATATCCTTTGCCCATTTTTGAATGGGCTTGTTTGTTTTTTTCCTGTAAATCTGTTTGAGTTCTTTGTAAATTCTGGATATCAGCCCTTTGTCAGATGTGTAAACCGCAGATTTTTTTCCATTCTGATGGTTGTCGATTCACTCTAGTGACTGTTTCTTTTGCCGTGCAGAAGCTGTGGAGTTTGATTAGGTCCCATTTGTCTATTTTGGCTTTTGTTGCCAATGCTTTTGGTGTTTTATTCATGAAGCCCTTGCCTACTCCTATGTCCTGAATGGTTTTGCCTATATTGTGTTCTAAGGTTTTTATGGTGTCAGGTCTTACATTTAAGTCTTTAATCCATCTGGAGTTAATTTTAGTGTAAGGTGTCAGGAAGGGGTCCAGTTTCTGCTTTCTGCACATGGCTAGCCAGTTTTTCCAACACCATTTATTAAATAGGAAATCTTTCCCCATTGCTTGTTTTTGTTAAATTTATCAAAGATAATATGGTTGTAGATATGTTGTGTTGCCTCTGATGCTTCTGTTCTGTTCCATTGGTCTATATCTCTGTTTTGGTACAAGTACCATGCTGTTTTGATTACTGTAGCCTTGTAGTATATTTTGAAGTCTGGTAGTGTGATGCCTCCCGCTGTGTTCTTTTTTCTTAGAATTGACTTGGCTATGCGGGCTCTTTTTTCATTCCATATAAAATTCATGGTGGTTTTCCAGTTCTGTGAAGAAATTCAATGGTAGTTTGATGGGGATAGCATTGATTTTGTAAATTACTTTGGGCAGTATAGCCATTTTCACGATATTGATTCTTTCTAACCACGAACATGGAATGTTTCTCCATCTGTTTGTGTCCTCTCTTATTTCGTTGAGCAGTGGTTTGTAGTTTTCCTTAAAGAGGTCCCTTAAATTCTACCAGACACACAAAGAGGATGTGGTACCATTCCTTCTGAAACTATTCCAAAGAATCCAAAAAGAGGGAACCCTACCCAAATCAATTTATGAGACCAACATCATCCTGATACCAAAACCAGGCAGAGACTAAAAAAGAAAAGAAAACTTCAGGCCAATATTCATGATGAACATAGATGCAAAAATCTTCAATAAAATACTGGCAAACCGATTGCAACAGCACATTAATAAACTTATCCATCATGATCAAGTAGGACTCATCCCGGGGATGCAAGGCTGGTTTAACATACGCAAGTCTATAAATGTAATACACCAAATAAACAGAAGCAAAAACAAAACCACATGATTATCTCAATTGATGCAGAGAAGGCATTTGACAAATTCAACAGCCTTTATGCTAAAACCCTCAATAAACTTGGTATTGATGGAACATATCTCAAAGTAATAAAAGCTATTTACGACAAACCAACAGCCAATATCATACTTAATGGGCAAAAACTGGAAGCATTCCCTTTGAAATCGGGCACTAGACAAGGATGCCCTCTCTCACCACTCCTATTCAACATAGTACTGGATGGGTCTCATTCAATAATACACACCTGTAGAAGAGTTAAGAGCCTATTTCATATAGAAAACCATTTAGGGGAGGAGGCAAGATGGCGTCAGAGGCGACTCAGGATTGCAGCTCTCAGTGAAGGTGCAGAGGGTGAGTCCTAGCCGCATTCTCGGATGTTTCTTTTATTCCCACACAGCGTTCAAAGTCCCAGGTGTTGGAGACACGTGCAGCCGGCTAACGCAGCCGGCTCCCGCCGTTTCTTCTGCCGGCGCCGCAGTGGGACCCAGTGTGGAACTCACTGGTCTAAGTGCCCTGTTAAACTGGCAATCTGAGAATTGGAAGGGCATATTGGCATGTTCATCTGATTGAACGGGATTTGGACAATGAGCCAGACCAGGAGTTTACTTGGAAGCGGGATCTGAGCCGGGGTAGTGGGCAGCGGCACGGGAGATCACATGGATCCCAGTGCCCAATCACCAGGCTACTGGGGCGCCAGTGGGGGAGTCGACCTTTCAGCTTGGGGAGAGGAAGAGAGAGAGAGGACGGACTCTGAGGAAGGGAGCCGGGTGATCAGGCTCGGCGGGTCCCAGGCTCACGGGAACAAGCAGGGCAGCGACTGGAGATGCTTGGGGCTGAGACTCTTGCTGCGGCATCTAGGACGGTGCAGCCCGGTGATGGAGGGGCGTCCACCATTGCTGACGCAGTCCACCCCCACTGAAATACCGGCCAGCCTGCAGCGGCTGCGGAACCTGCCATAACAAAGAGACACCATGCTCCATAGCAGAAGGGAGCCCAGCAGCAATAGGGCGGACCCGCGCTAGCAGATCAGAGCCTTCACGGGCAAATAGTGAATAGACTGCCACCTAGTGGGGCAGGACAGTGCAACAGATACTCATAAAGAAAGCCCCAACTCCCAGAGACAGAGCATCTAAGGGGGGACAAAAGGGTGGTGTTTTATGAGTTCTATAGCAGCAGATATAAACAACCTCCCAACAACCCTGAATGAACAACGGAGTTCACAGCTCACCACTGGAGCTCCTATAAAGCACAGACTGTGTCCTCAAGCAGCTTCCTGACCCCTGTATTTCCAAGGAGTCACCCCAGAAAACAACTAATCAGACTGACATTTGGCTGGCATTATTCTGGAACAAGGACAGCAGAAAAAGAAACTGGTATCATCCCTCACTGTTCCGCAGCCGCTGCAGGTATACCCCAGACAAGCAGGGCCTGGAGTGTACCTCAGCACTCATACAGCAGAGGGGATAGATCATTAGAGGGAAAACTAAGTAAGAGAAATACTTCATCATCAACAATCTCAGCGTCCACACAGAGACCCAATTGAAAAATCAGCAACTACTAAGACCACAGGCGGATAAATCCATAAAGATGGGAAGAAACCAGCGCAAAAAGGAGGCAAGCACCCGAAACCAAAACACCTCACGTCCAAAAAAGGACCAAAACTCCTCACCAGCAAGGGAACAAAGCTGGACGGAGAATGAATGTAACGGACTGACGGAATCAGACTTCAGAACGTGGATAATGAGAAATTTCAGTGAGCTAAAGAAACATGTACTAAACCAGTGCAAAGAAACTAAGAACCTTGAAAAAGATTTGAAAAAAGATTCGAGGAATTGATAACAAGAATGGACAACTTAGAGAGGAATATGAATGAATTGAAGGAGCTGAAAAACACAACACAAGAACTTCACGAAGCATGCACAAGTTTCAACAGCCGAATTGACCAAGCAGAAGAAAGAATATCAGAAGATGAAGATCAACTCAATAAAATAAAACGAGAAACATGATTAAGAAAAAAAGTACAAAAAGGAATGAACAAAATCTCCAAGAAATGTGGGACTATGTGAACAGACCCAACCTACGTTTGATAGGTGTACCAGAATGTGATGAAGAGAATGAATCCAAGCTGGAAAACACTCTTCAGGATATTATCCAGAAAAATTTGCCCAACCTAGCAAGACAGGTCAATACTCAACTCCAGGAAATACAGAGAACACCACAAAGATACTCTGCAAGAAGAGCAACCCCAAGGCACATAATCCTCAGATTCACCAGGGTTGAAATGAAGGAGAAAATACTAAGGGAAGCCAGAGAGAAAGGTCGGGTCACCCACAAAGGGAAGCCCATCAGACTCACAGCAGATCTCTCGGCAGAGACTCTACAAGCCAGAAGAGAGTGGGGGCCAATATTCAACATTTTTAAAGAAAAGAACTTTCAACCCAGAATTTCATATCCAGCCAAACTGAGCTTCATAAGTGAAGGAAAAATAAAATCCTTCACGAACAAGGAAGTACTCAGAGATTTTGTCACAACTAGGCCTGCTTTATGAGAGCTCCTGGAAGAGGCACTACACATAAAAAGAAACAACCCGTTCCAGCCATCCTAAAAGCATACCAAATGCTAAAGACCATCAAAGAAATGAAGAATGTACATGAACCCACGGGCAAAACAGCCAGCTAGCATCAAAATGGCAGTATCAAGTTCACACATAACAATATTAACCCTAAATGTAAATGGGCTAAATGCACCAATCAAAAGACACAGACTGGCAAATTGGATAAAAAACCAAAACCCATCGGTGTGCTGTATCCAGGAAACCCAGATCACACGCAAAGATACACAAACGCTCAAAATAAAAGGATGGAGGAAGATTTACCAAGCAAATGGAGAGCAAAATAGCAGGAGTTGCAATTCTCATCTCTGATAAAATAGACTTTAAAGCAACAAAGATCAAAAGGGACAAAGAAGGTTATTACATAATGGTCAAAGGATCGATACAACAAGAAGAGCTAACGATTCAAAAAATATATGGACCCAATGTAGGAGCACCCAGATATATAAGGCAAGTTCTTAATTACTTTCAAAGAGACTTAGACTCCCACACTATAAGAGCAGGAGACTTTAACACTCCACTGTCAATAGCAGACAGATCAACCAGACAGAAAATTAACAAGGATATCCAGGACTTGAATTCAGACCTGGAACAAGCAAACCTGATAGACATTTACAAAACTCTCCACCGCAAATCCACAGAATATACATTCTTCTCAGCACCACATCACACCTACTCCAACATTGACCACATAATTGGAAGTAAAGCACTCCTCAGCAAATGCAAAACAACGGAAATCATAACAAACAGTCTGTCAGACCACAGTGCAATCAAGTTGGAACTCAGAATTCAGAAAATAAGTCAGAACCGCACAGCTTCATGGAAACTGAACAACTGGCTCTTGAATGTTCATTGGATAAACAATGAAATAAAGACAGAAATAAAAAAGTTCCTTGAAACCAAAGAGAATGAAAATACAACGTACCAGAATCTCTGGGATACATTTATAGCAGTCTGTAGAGGAAAATATATAGCAATATGTGCCCACATGAGAAGAGTGGAGATATCCAAAATTGACACCCTGTCATTAAAATTGAAAGAGCTAGAGAAGCAAGATGAAAAAACCTCAAAACCTAGCTGAAGACAAGAAATAACTAAGATCAGAGCAGAACTGAAGGAGACAGAGACAAGAAAAACTCTTCAAAAAATCAGTAAATCTCAGAGCTGGTTTTTTGAAAAGATCAACAAAATAGACAGACCACTAGCCAGACTGATAACAAAGAAAAGAGAGAACAACCAAATAGATGCAATAAAAAACGATAAAGGGGAAATCACCACAGATTCCACAGAAATTCAAACCATCATCAGAGAATACTATAAACTACTCTATGCACACAAACAAGTAAATCAGGAAGAAATGGATAGATTCCTGGACGCCTGTGTCCTCCCAAGCCTAAACCAGGAGGAAGCCGAAACTATGAATAGACCAATAACAAGGTCAGAAATTGAGTCAGCAATTAAGAGCCTACCACACAAAAAAGCCCAGGTCCAGATGGGTTCACAGCTGAATTCTACCAGACACACAAAGAGGATCTGGTACCATTCCTTCTGAAACTATTCCAAATAATCCAAAAAGAGGGAACCCTTCCCAAATCATTTTATGAGACCAACATCATCCTGATAACAAAACCTGGCAGAGACTCAACAAGAAAAGAAAACTTCAGGCCAATATCCATGATGAACATAGGTGCAAAAATCTTCAATAAAATACTGGCAAACCGATCGCAACAGCACATTACAAAACTTATCCATCATGATCAAGTAGGATTCATCCCAGTGATGCAAGTCTGGTTCAACATACGCAAGTCTATAAATGTAATTCACAACATAAACAGAAGCAAAAATGAAAATCACATGATTATCTCAATTGATGCAGAGAAGGCATTTGATAAAATTCAACAGCCCTTTATGCTGAAAACCCTCAATAAACTAGGTATTGATGGCACATATCTCAAAGTAATAAAAGGTATTTATGAGAAATCAACAGCCAATATCATACTGAATGCGAAAAAAACTGGAAGCATTCCGTTTGAAATCCGGCACTAGACAAGGATGCCCTCTCTCACCACTTCTATTCAACATAGTACTGGAAGTTCTAGCCAGAGCAATCAGGCAAGAAAAAGAAATAAATTGTATTCAAATAGGAAATGTGGAAGCCAAATTGTCTCTATTTGCAGACGACATGATAGTATACCTAGAAGACCCCATCACCTCAGCTTAAAAGCTCCTGCAACTGATAAGCAACTTCAGCAAAGTCTCAGAATATAAAATCAATGTGCAAAAATCACAAGCATTCCTATACACCAATTACAGACTTAAAGATACCCAAATTAAGAACAAACTGCCATTCACAATTGCTACAAAGAAAATAAAATACCTAGGAATACAACTCACTAGGAATGTAAGGGACCTCTTTAAGGAAAACTACAAGAAACTGCTCAACAAAATAAGAGAGGACACAAACAGATGGAGAAACATTCCATGTTCATGGTTAGGAAGAATCAATATCGTGAAAATGGCTATACTGCCTAAAGTAATTTACACATTCAATGCTATCCCCATCAAACTACCATTGAATTTCTTCACAGAACTGGAAAAAACCACCATGTATTTCATATGGAACCAAAAAGAGCACACATAGCCAAGTCAATTCTAAGCAAAAAGAACACAGCGGGAGGCATCACGCTACCAGACTTCAAACTATACTACAAGGCTACAGTAATCAAAACAGCATGGTACTGGTACCAAAACAGAGATATAGACCAATGGAACAGAACAGAAGCATCAGAGGCAACACAACATATCTACAACCATATTATCTTTGATAAACCAGACAAAAACAGGCAATGGGGAAACGATTCCCTATTTAATAAATGGTGATGAGAAAACTGGCTAGCCATGTGCAGAAAGCAGAAACTGGACCCCTTTCTGAAACCTTACACTAAAATTAACTCCAGATGGATTAAAGACTTAAACGTAAGAACTGATTCCATAAAAATTGTAGAAGAAAATCTAGGCAAACCCGTTCAGGACATAGGAGAAGGCAAGGAGTTCATGAACAAAACACCAAAAGCATTGGCAACAAAAGCCAAAATAGACAAATGGGAACTAATCAAACTCCACAGCTTCTGCACGGCAAAAGAAACAGTCACTAGAGTGAATCGGCAACCATCAGAATGGGAAAATATCTTTGCAGTTTACACATCTGACAAAGGGCTGATATCCAGAATTTACAAAGAACTCAAACAAATTTACAGGAAAAAACAAACAAGCCCATTCAAAAATGGGCAAAGGATATGAATAGACACTTAACAAAAGAAGATATACATGAGGCCAACAAACATATGAAAAAGTGCTCATCACCATTGGTCATTAGAGAGATGCAAATCAAAACCATATTGAGATATCATCTCACACCAGTTAGAATGGCGATCATTAAAAAATCTGGAAACAGCAGATGCTGGAGAGGATGTGGAGAAATAGGAAAACTCTTACACTGTTTGTGGGACTGTAAATTAGTTCAACCATTGTGGAAGACAGTGTGGCGATTCCTCAGGAACCTAGAAATAGAAATTCCATTTGACCCAGCAATCCCATTACTGGGTATCTGTCCAAAAGACTATAAATCGTTCTACTATAAGGACA
Source organism: Saguinus midas (assembly GCA_021498475.1). Taxonomy (NCBI): domain Eukaryota; kingdom Metazoa; phylum Chordata; class Mammalia; order Primates; family Cebidae; genus Saguinus; species Saguinus midas. The sequence continues at coordinate 155,513,414 of CM038397.1, forward strand.
CATGCACACGAATATTCATTGCAGCACTGTTTACAATAGCAAAGACCTGGAACCAACCCAAATGCCCATCGATGATAGACTGGACTGGGAAAATGTGGCTCATATACACCATGGAATATTATGCAGCAATCAAAAATGATGAGTTTGTGTCCTTTGTAAGGACATGGAGGAATCTGGAGAACATCATTCTCAGCAAACTGACACAAGAACAGAAAAAGAAATACCGCATATACTCACTCATAGGTGGGTGAGAAAAATGAGAACACATGGACACAGAGAGGTGGTCTACTATACACTGGGGACGGTTGGGGAAAATGGGGGAGGGACAGTGGGGGGGCTGGGGGGATAGCCTGGGAATGAATACCAAGTGTGGGTGAGGGGGAGGAAGGCAGCAAAGCACACTGCCATATGTGTACCTATGCAACTATCTTGCACGTTCTGCACATGTACCTTCAAACCTATAATGCAATAAAAATTTTAAAAAAAGAAAGAAAGAAAAAAAAAGAAAACCATTTAGATCCTCAATGAGTCATGCCCACCAGGGTAATATTCGCCACCCTCTCTCATATAGAGGCTCATTCAGTGCCTCAGTGAATGATACATGCCTGGGGTGTCATCGGTATTCCAATCCATACTGCCAACCATTCAGAAGCTTACTGAAGAATTCACAAAAAAGCAATAGTCAGGTGACTAATTTATATGGCCTCCCATTTAGAGCTTCAGTGAGTAATGAACTTTTATGGAGTAGTCAGGATGCTGTTTACGGAAGCCATGTATTAAGTGCCTTTCTGAATAATACACACCTGGGTGATAGGAATCTATTTCATATTATCTCTCATTCTGGGCCTACCTGAGGAATGCACAACTGGGAAAGTTTCAGGAGTCTATTTGGTATGCACACTCATACAGAACCTGTTTAAATAATGCAAACATGTAGAATAATTAGAAGTCTATGTTATATGGCTACTGATTCCCACAATCACTGAATAACGCACACCTTTGGAGTAATAAGAAGTCTGTTTAATAGGGCCACTCTTTAGCAGCCTCACCGCATATTACACACTTGTGATATAATCTCTAGTCCATTTCTAATGGCCACTCACTTCAGAGAATTACTGAATAATGCGCACCTGTGGAACAGTAAGAAGTCCCTTTTTTATGGCTACTCATTGAGAGCCTCACTGAAGGTACACACCAGGGGAAATGCTCAGGATTCTGTTTTAACCCCTAATTCAGAGTCTCACTGAATAAGGCACACCTGTGGAAGAGTCAGGTGTCTTTTTCATGTGGCCTCTCATTCGGAGTGTCACTGAATAATGTGGAGTAGTCCGAGTCTATTTCATGTAGACACATATTCAGAGCCTCAGTGTATAATACACACCTGTGTGATAGTAAGGAATCTAATTAATATCGCCAAATATTTAGAGCCTCGCTGAATAATACACAGCTGGATAATAATTTAGAGTCTATTTTCGATGGATATTCATTCAGAGCCTCGATGAATAATGCACACCTGTGGAGTAGCCAGGAGTCTATTTAATTTGGACACTCATTCTTAGCCTCAGTAGATAATATGCACCTGTGATATAGTCAGGAGTTTATTTCATATGGCCACTCATTCAGAGCCTCATTGAATAATACACACTTAGGGAATAGTCAAGAGTCTATTTTATGTGGCCACTCCATGAGTACCTTACTGAGTGGTTCACACCTGGAGAATGGTCAGGATACTTTTATATGGACACTCAATGTGTACCTCACTGAAAAATTCACACCTGTGGAATAGTCAGGAATGTATTTTATTTGGTCCCTTTTCAGAGCATCAGTGAATAACACACATATAGAAAACATTGGGGAGTGTGATTTATTTGGCCACTCATTGAGAGACTCACGGAATAGTGCCCATCAAAAGAATTCTTAAGGGTCTATTTGGAATGGCAATGCATTCAGAGTCTTTGAATAACAAAAAACATATGGAATTGTGAGGAATCCATTCCAAATGGCCAAATATTCGGAGCCTCAGTGAATCATGAACAATAAGGTAATAATCAGGAGTCTATTGATTATGCACTCTCATTCATCCATGCGGTGAATAATACACGTCTTTCGAGTACTGATGGTTCTGTTTATATGGCCACTCATTTGGAGCCTCACTAAATAGTACACAACTGAAAACAAGTCAATTGTGTATTTCAAATGGCCACTCATTCAGGAGCTCAGTGAATAATTCAAAGAGATTGAGTACTCAGGATTCTTTTTCATATGTCGAATAACTCACAGTTTCGCTGAGGGATACAAAGCTTAGAAAGTGTCAGGATTCTATTTAATATAAACACTCATTATGAACCTCATTGAATCACACATTTCTGTGAGATTCGTAGGATACTAATTTTGTTACCCCCAAAATTTCTATATTCCCTCAATATTACCCACTCATGAAATAACCAGAAGTCTATTTAATATTGTGAGGCATTAGAAAGCCCAAGAAATAATACACGAATGGGGTATAGTCAGGAGTCTATTTCATATGGCCACTCAGAGAATCAGTGAAAAATGGACACCTCGGTAATACTCAGGATCCTGTTTATATGACCTCTGATTCAGTATCGTACTGAATGACACACCAGGAAATCGTCCGGATTCTGTACCATAGGAACATTCATTCAGAGCCTTACTGAATAATGCACAAGGGGACAATAGTCAGGAGTCTATTTTATATGGCCTACTTTTTTGAGCTTCAGTGAATAAAGAACACCTGTGGACTAGTCATGACGGTATTTAAGATAGCCACAAATAAAGCACCTCCCTGAATGATGCACACCTGGGTGACAGTCAGGAGTCTACATAAAACGGCTATACATTCAGAGTCTCTGTATATAATGCACTCCTGTGCAATGGAAAGGAGTCTTATTTTTATTTACACTTATTCAGTGTCTCATTTAATAATACACACTTGTAGAAGAGTTAAGAGCCTACTTCATATAGCCACCCATTTAGATCCTCAATGAGTAATGCCCACCAGGGTAATATTCACAACCCTCTGTAATATAGCGGCTCATTCAGTGCCTCAGTGAAAGATACACACCTGGGGTTTAATCGGGATTCTAACCCATACTGCCAATCATTCAGAACCTACTGAATAATTCACAAAGGAGCAATAATCAGTTGACTATTTTACATGGGCCTCCCATTAAGAGTTTCAGTGAATAATAAAACTTTATGGAGTAGTAAGGATGTTGTTTATGGTAGCCACGAATTAAGTGCCTTTCTGAATAATACTCACCTGGGTGAAAGTCAGGAGTCTATTTCATATGATCTCTCATTCTGGGCCTAACTGAAGAATGCACACCTGGGAAAGTGTCAGGAGTCTATTTGGTATGCACACTCATACAGAACCTGTTTAAATGATGCGAATATGTAGAATAATTAGGAGTCTATGTCATATGGCTACTGATTCACACAATCACTGAATAACGCACACCTGTGGAGTAATAAGAAGTCTGTTTCATATGGCCACTCTTTCACAGCCTCACCGCATATTACACACTTGTGATATAATCTGTAGTCCATTTCTAATGGCCACTCATTCAGAGAATTACTGAATAATGCGCACCTGTGGAACAGTAAGAAGTCCTTTTTATGGCTACTCATTGAGAGCCTCACTGAAGGTACACACCAGGGGAAATGCTCAGGATTCTGTTTTAACCCCTAATTCAGAGTCTCACTGAATAAGGCACACCTGTGGAAGAGTCAGGTGTCTTTTACATGTGGACTCTCATTCGGAGGGTCACTGAATAATGTGGAGTAGTCTGGAGTCTATTTCATGTAGGCACATATTCAGAGCCTCAGTGTATAATACACACCTGTGTGATAGTAAGGAATCTAATTAATATCGACAGATATTTTGAGCCTCACTGAATAATACACAGCTGGAGAATAATTTGGAGTCTATTTTCAATGGATATTGATTCAGAGCCTTGGTGAGTAGTGCACACCTCTGGAGTAGGCACAGGTCTATTTAATTTGGATTCTCATTCTTAGCCTCAGTAGATAATCTGCACCTCTGATACAGTCAAAAGATTATTTCATATGGCCACTCATTCAGAGTCTCATTGAATAATACACACTTAGGGAATACTCAAGAGTCTATTTTATGTGGCCACTCTCTGAGTACCTTACTGAGTGGTTCACACCTGGAGAATGGTCAGGATACTTTTATATGGACACTCAATGTGTACCTCACTGAAAAATTTACAACGGTGGAATAGTCAGAAATGCAATTTTTTGGTCTGTTTTCAGAGCATGAGTGAATAACACACACTTAGAAAACATTGGGGAGTGTGTTTCATGTGGCCACTCTTTGAGAGACCCACGGAATAGTGCACATGTGGAGAATTCTCAAGAGTCTATTTGGAATGGCAATGCATTCAGACTCTTTGAATAACAAAATCTTATGGAATTGTGAGGAATCCATTCCAAATGCCCAAATATTCAAAGCCTCAGTGAATCATGAACAATAAGGTAATAATCAGGACACTATTGATTATGCACTCTCATTCATCCACGTGGTAAATAATACACGTCTCTTGAGTACTGACGGGTCTGTTTATATGGCCACTCATTTAGAGCCTCACTAAATAGTACACAACTGAAATCAAGTCAGGGGTGTATTACAAATGGCCACTCATTCAGAAGCTCAGTGAATAATTCAAAGTTGTTGAGTACTCAGGATCCTTTCTCATATGGCGAATCATTCAGAGTTTCACTGAGGGATACAATGCTTGGAAATTGTCATGATTCTATTTAATATAAACACCCCTTATGAGCCTCAGTGAATAACACATGTCTGTGAGATACAAAAAACTCTAATTCTTGTTACCCTCAAAATTCCTAGATTCCCTGAATATTACCCACTCGTGAAATAACTAGAAGTGTATTTATTATTGTGAGTCATTAGAAAGCCTAAGAAATAATACACTACTGGATAATAGTTGGGAGACTATTTCATATGGCCACTCAGAGAATCGGTGAATAATGGAAACCAAGGTTATACTCAGGATGCTGTTTTATATGGCATCTGATTCAGTATCACACTGAATGACACACCAGGGAATCTTCAGGATTCTGTTCCATAGGAACATTCATTCAGAGCCTTACTGAATAATGCACAAGGGGACAATAGTCAGGAGTCTATTTCATATGGCCTCTTATTCTGAGCATCAGTGAATACCGAACACCTGTGGACTTGTTGTGACGCTATTTAAGATAGCCACAAATAAAGCACCTGCCTGAATGATGCACACCTGGGTGACAGTCAGGAGTCTACATAAAAGGGCTACACATTCAGTGTCTCTGTAAATAATGCACACCTGGGAAATGTACAGGAGTCCTTTTTTTATTCCCACTTACTCAGGGTCACATTCAATAATACACACCTTTAGAAGAGTTAGGAGCCTACTTAATATAGCCACCCATTTAGATCCTCAATGAGTCATGCCTACCAAGGTAATATTCGCAACCCTCTCTCATATAGGGGCTCATTCAGTACCTCACTGAATGATACACACCTGGGGTGTCATCGGGATTCTAATTCATACTGCCAATCATTCAGAACTTTTCTTAATAGTTCACAAACTAGCAATAGTCAGGTGACTATTTTACATGGCCTCCGGTTAAGAGTCTTCAGTGAATAATGAACTTTATGGAGTAGTCAGGATGCTGTTTATGATAGCCTGGAATTACGTGACTTTCTGAATAATACACACCTGGGTGATAGTCAGGAGTCTATTTTATATGATCTTTCATTCTGGGCCGAACTGAAGGATGCACACCTAAGAAAGTGTCAGAGTCTATTTGGTATGAACACTCATACAGAACCAGTTTAATTGATGTGAACATGTATACTAATTAGGAGTCTATGTCATATGGCTACTGATTCACACAATCAGTGAATAACGCACACCTGTGGAGCAATAAGAAGTCTGTTTCATATGGCCACTTTTTCACAGCCTCACTGCATCGTACACACTTGTGATATAATCTGTAGTCCATTTCTATTGGCCACTCATTCAGAGAATTACTGAATAATTCACAAAGGAGCAATAGTCAGGTGACTATTTTATATGGCCTCCCATTAAGAGCTTCAGTGAATAATGAACTTTATGGAGTAGTCAGGATGCTGTTTATGGTAGCCACGAATTAAGTGCCTTTCTGAATAATACACACCTGGGTGATAGTCAGGAGTCTATTTCATATGATCTCTCATTCTGGGCCTAACTGAAGAATGCACACCTGGGAAAGTGTCAGAGTCTATTTGGTATGCACACTCATACAGAACCTGTTTAAATGATGTGAACATGTAGAATAATTAGGAGTCTATGTCATATGGCTACTGATTCACACAATCACTGAATAACGCACACCTGTGGAGTAATAAGAAGTCTGTTTCATATGGCCACTTTTCACAGCCTCACTGCATATTACACACTTGTGATATAATCTGTAGTCCATTTCTAATGGCCACTCATTCAGAGAATTACTGAATAATTCACAAAGGAGGAATAGTCAGGTGACTATTTTATATGGCCTCCCATTAAGAGCTTCAGTGAATAATGAACTTTTATGGAGTAGTCAGGATGCTGTTTATGGTAGCCACGAATTAAGTGCCTTTCTGAATAATACACACCTGGGTGATAGTCAGGAGTCTATTTCATATGATCTCTCATTCTGGGCCTAACTGAAGAATGCACACCTGGGAAAGTGTCAGGAGTCTATTTGGTATGCACACTCATACAGAACCTGTTTAAATGATGTGAACATGTAGAATAATTAGGAGTCTATGTCATATGGCTACTGATTCACACAATCACTGAATAACGCACACCTGTGGAGTAATAAGAAGTCTGTTTCATATGGCCACTCTTTCACAGCCTCACCGCATATTACACACTTGTGATATAATCTGTAGTCCATTTCTAATGGCCACTCATTCAGAGAATTACTGAATAATGCGCACCTGTGGAACAGTAAGAAGTCCCTTTTTATGGCTACTCATTGAGAGCCTCACTGAAGGTACACACCAGGGAAATGCTCAGGATTCTGTTTAACCCCTAATTCAGAGTCTCACTGAATAAGGCACACCTGTGGAAGAGTCAGGTGTCTTTTTCATGTGGCCTCTCATTCGGAGTGTCACTGAATAATGTGGAGTAGTGCAGAGTCTATTTCATGTAGACACATATTCAGAGCTTCAGTGTTTAAGACACACCTGTGTGATAGTAAAAAATCTACTTAATATCGCCAGATATTTAGAGCCTCACTCAATAAAACACAGCTGGAGGGTAATTTGTAGTCTAATTTCGATGGATATTTATTCAGAGCCTCAGTGAATAGTTCAGACCTGTGGAGTAGCCTGGAGTCTATTTTATATGATCTTTCATTCTGGGCCTAACTGAAGAATGCACACCTGGGTGATAGTCAGAGTCTATTTAATTTGGACGCTCATTCTTAGCCTCAGTAGATAATATGCACCTGTTATATAGTCAGGAGTTAATTTCATATGGCCACTCATTCAGAGCCTCATTGAATAATACACACTTAGGGAATAGTCAAGAGTCTATTTTATCTGCCCACTCTGAGTACCTTACTGAGTGTTTCACACCTGGAGAATGGTCGAGATAGTTTTATATGGACACTCAATGTGTACCTCACTGAAAAATTCACACCTGTGGAATAGTCAGGAATGCATTTTATTTGGTCCCTTTTCACAGCATCAGTGAATAACACACACTTAGAAAACATTGGGGAGTGTGTTTCATGTGGCCACTCATTAAGAAACTCATGGCTTAGTGCACATCTGGAGAAATCTCAAGAGTCTATTTGTAATGGCAAAGCATTCAGACTCTTTGAATAACAAAAAACCTATGGAATTGTGAGGAATCCATTCCAAATGGCCAAATATTCAGAGCCTCAGTGAATCATGAACAATAAGGTAATAATCAGGAGTCTATTGATTATGCACTCTCATTCATCCACGCGGTGAATAATACACATCTTTAGAGTACTGATGGGTGTGTTTATATGGCCACTCATTTGGAGCCTCACTAAATAGTACACAACTGAAAACAAGTCAGGGGTGTATTTCAAATGGCCACTCATTCAGAAGCTCAGTGAATAATTCAAAGATGTTGACTACTCAGGATCCTTTTTCATATGGCGAATCATTCAGAGTTTCACTGAGGGACAAAAAGCTTGGAAATTGTCAGGACTCTTTTTAATATAAACACTCATTATGAGCCTCAGTGAATCACACATGTCTGTGAGATACTTAGGATACTGATTCTTATTACTCCCAAAATTCCTAGCTTTCCTGAATAATACCCAATCCTGAAATATCCAGAAGTCTATTTAATATTGTGAGTCATTAGAAAGCCCAAGAAATAATACATTACTGAGGAATAGTCAGGAATGCATTTTATTTGGTCCCTTTTCACAGCATCAGTGAATAACACACACTTAGAAAACATTGGGGAGTGTGTTTCATGTGGCCTCTCATTCAGTGTCACTGAATAATACACAGCTGGAGAATAATTTGGAGTCTATTTTCGATGGATATTCATTCAGAGCCTCATTGAATAATACACACCTGGGTGATAGTCAGGAGTCTATTTCATATGGCCACTCATTCAGAGCCTCAGTGAATCATGAACAATAAGGTAATAATCAGGAGTCTATTTCATATGGCCACTCATTCAGAGCCTCAGTGAATAATACACATCTTTGAGTACTGATGGGTCTGTTTATATGGCCACTCATTTGGAGCCTCACTAAATAGTACACAACTGAAAACAAGTCAGGTGTATTTCAAATGGCCACTCATTCAGAGCCTCAGTGAATAATTCAAAGATGTTGAGTACTCAGGATCCTTTTCATATGGCAATCATTCAGAGTTTCACTGAGGGACAAAAAGCTTGGAAATTGTCAGGACTCTTTTTAATATAAACACTCATTATGAGCCTCAGTGAATCACACATGTCTGTGAGATACTTAGGATACTGATTCTTATTACTCCCAAAATTCCTAGCTTTCCTGAATATTACCCACTCGTGAAATAACCAGAAGTCTATTTAATATTGTGAGTCATTAGAAAGCCAAAGAAATAATACACTACTGCGGAATAGTCAGGAGTCTGTTTCATATGGCCACACAGAAAATCAGTGAATAATGGACACCATGGTAATACTCAGGATCCTGTTTTATATGAGCTCTGATTTAGTATTGCACTGAATGAAACACCAGGGAATCGTCAGGATTCTGTTCCATAGGAACACTCATTCAGAGCCTTACTGAATAATGCACAAAAGGACAATAGTCATGAGTCTATTTCATATGGCCTGTTTTTCTGAGCTTCAGTGAATAATGAACACCGGTGGGCTAGTCGTGACGCTATTTAAGATAGCCACAAATAAAGCACCTCCCTAAATAATGCACACCTCGGTGACAGTCAGGAGTCTACATAAAACGGCTACACATTCAGAGTCTCTGTAAATAATGCACTCTTGGGCAAATGGACAGGAGTCCTTTTTTATTCCAACTCATTCAGTGTCTCATTCAGTAATACACACCTGTAGATGAGTTAAGAGCATACTTCATATACCCACCCATTTAGATCCTCAATGAGTCATACCCACCAGGGTAATATTCACAACCCACTCTCATATAGCAACTCATTCAGTGCCTCACTGAATGATACACACCTGGTGTGTCATCGGGATTTTAATCCATACTGCCAATTATTCAGAAAATTACTGAATAATTCACAAAAGAGCAATAGTCAGGTGACTATTTTATATGGCCTACCATTAAAAGCTTCAGTGTATAATGAACTTATATGGAGTAGTCAGGATGCTGTTTATGGTTGCCACGAGTTAAGTGCCTTTCTGAATAATACACACCTGGGTGATCGTCAGGAGTCTAATTCATATGATCTCTCATTCTGGGCCTAACTGAAGAATGCAGACATGTGAAAGTTTCAGGAGTCTATTTGGTATGCAGACTCATACAGAACCTGTTTAAATGATGCGAAAACATAGAATAAATAGGAGTCTATATCATATGGCTACTGATTCACACAATCACTGAATAACGCACACCTGTGTAGTAATAAGAAGTCTGTTTCATATGGCAACTCTTTCACAGCCTCACCGCATATTACACACTTGTGATATAATCTATAGTCCATTTCTAATGGACACTCATTCAGAAGCTCAGTGAATAATTCAAAGATGTTGAGTACTCAGGATCCTTTTCATATGGCGAATCATTCAGAGTTTCACTGAGGATACAAAGCTTGGAAATTGTCAGGATTCTATTTAATATAAACACTCATTATGAGCCTCAGTGAATCACACATGTCTGTGAGATACTTAGGATACTAATTCTTATTACCCCAAAATTCCTAGATTCCCTGAATATTACCCACTCGTGAAATAACCAGAAGTCTATTTAATATTGTGAGTCATTAGAAAGCCCAAGAAATAATACACTACTGGGGAATAGTCAGGAGTCTATTTCATATGGCCACTCAGAGAATCAGTGAATAATGGACACCATGGTAATACTCAGGATCCTGTTTTATATGACCTCTGATTCAGTATTATTGCACTGAATGACACACCAGGAATCGTCAGGATTCTGTTCCATAGGAACATTCATTCAGAGCCTTACTGAATAATGCACAAGGACAATAGTCAGAGTCTATTTCATATGGCCTCTTTTTCTGAGCTTCAGTGAATAATGAACACCTGTGGACTAGTCGTGACGCTATTTAAGATAGCCACAAATAAAGCACCTCCCTGAATGATGCACACCTGGGTGACAGTCAGGAGTCTACATAAAACGGCTACACATTCAGAGTCTCTGTAAATAATGCACACCTGGGCAATGGACAGGAGTCCTTTTTATTCCCACTTATTCAGGGTCTCATTCAATAATACACACCTGTAGAAGAGTTAAGAGCCTACTTCATATAGCCACCCATTTAGATCCTCAATGAGTCATGCCCACCAGGGTAATATTCACAACCCTCTCTCATATAGCAACTCATTCAGTGCCTCACTGAATGATACACACCTGTGTCATCGATTCTAATCCATACTGCCAATCATTCAGAACCTTACTGAATAATTCACAAAGGAGCAATAGTCAGGTGACTATTTTATATGGCCTCCATTAAGAGCTTCAGTGAATAATGAACTTTATGGAGTAGTCAGGATGCTGTTTATGGTAGCCACGAGTTAAGTGCCTTTCTGAATAATACACACCTGGGTGATAGTCAGGAGTCTATTTCATATGATCTCTCATTCTGGGCCTAACTGAAGAATGCACACCTGGGAAAGTGTCAGGAGTCTATTTGGTATGCACACTCATACAGAACCTGTTTAAATGATGCGAAAATATAGAATAATTAGGAGTCTATGTCATATGGCTACTGATTCACACAATCACTGAATAACGCACACCTGTGGAGTAATAAGAAGTCTGTTTCATATGGCCACTCTTTCACAGCCTCACCGCATATTACACACTTGTGATATAATCTGTAGTCCATTTCTAATGGCCACTCATTCAGAGAATTACTGAATAATGCGCACCTGTGGAACAGTAAGAAGTCCCTTTTTTATGGCTACTCATTGAGAGCCTCACTGAAGGTACACACCAGGGAAATGCTCAGGATTCTGTTTTAACCCCTAATTCAGAGTCTCACTGAATAAGGCACACCTGTGGAAGAGTCAGGTGTCTTTTTCATGTGGCCTCTCATTCGGAGTGTCACTGAATAATGTGGAGTAGTCCAGAGTCTATTTCATGTAGACACATATTCAGAGCCTCAGTGTTTAATACACACCTGTGTGATAGTAAGGAATCTAATTAATATCGCCAGATATTTAGAGCCTCACTGAATAATACACAGCTGGAGAATAATTTGGAGTCTATTTTCGATGGATATTCATTCAGAGCCTCGGTGAATAATGCACACCTGTGGAGTAGCCAGGAGTCTATTTAATTTGGACGCTCATTCTTAGCCTCAGTAGATAATATGCACCTGTGATATAGTCAGGAGTTTATTTCATATGGCCACTCATTCAAGCCTCATTGAATAATACACACTTAAGAAATAATCAAGAGTCTATTTTATGTGGCCACTCTCTGAGTACCTTACCGAGTGTTTCACACCTGGAGAATGGTCAGGATACTTTTTTTTTAATTTTTATTGCATTATAGGTTTTGGGGTACATGTGCAGAAAGTGCAAGATAGTTGCATAGGTAAACATATGGCAGTGTGTTTTGCTGCCTTCCTCCGCTTCACCCACACTTGGCATTCATCACCAGGCTATCCCTCCCCAGCCCCCCCTCTGTCCCTCCCCCATTCCCCCCAAATAGACCCCAGTGTATAGTAGACCGCCTCTCTGTGTCCATGTGTTCTCATTTTTCTCACCCACCTATGACTGAGTATATGCTGTATTTCTTTTTCTGTTCTTGTGTCAGTTTGCTGAGAATGATGTTCTCCAGATTCATCCATGTCCTTACAAAGGACACAAACTCATCATTTTTGATTGCCGCATAATATTCCATGGTGTATATGTGTCACATTTTCCCAGTCCAGTCTATCATCGTTGGTCATTTGGGTTGGTTCCAGTTCTTTGCTGTTGTAAACAGTGCTGCAATGAACATTCGTGTGCATGTGTCCTTATAGTAGAACGATTTATAGTCCTTTGGATATTTACCCAGTAATTAGATTGCTGGGTCAAATGGAATTTCTATTTCTAGGTCCCTGAGGAATCGCCGCACTGTCTCCCACAATGGTTGAACTAATTTACACTCCCACGAACAGTGTAAGAGTGTTCCTATTTCTCCACATCCTCTCCAGCATCTGCTGTCTCTGGATTTTTTAATGATCGCCATTCTAACTGGCGTGAGATGGTATCACAATGTGGTTTTGATTTGCATCTCTCTAATGACCAGTGATGATGAGCACATTTTCCTTTATTTTGAGCCTTTGTGTATCTTTGCGTGTGAGGTGGGTTTCCTGGATACAGCACACCAATGGGTTTTGGTATTTTATTCAATTTGCCAGTCTGTGTCTTTTGATTGGTGCGTTTAGCCCATTTACATTTAGGGTTAACATTGTTATGTGTGAATTTGATACTGCCATTTTGATGCTAGCTGCCTGTTTTGCCCGTTGATTCATGTAGATTCTTTATTTTGTTGATGGTCTTTAGCGTTTGGTATGCTTTTAGGATGGCTGGTACTGGTTGTTTTTTTCTATGTGTAGTGCCTCTTTCAGTAGCTCTTGTAAAGCAGGCCTAGTGGTGACAAAATCTCTGAGTACTTGCTTGTTCGTGAAGGATTTTATTTTTCCTTCACTTATGAAGCTCAGTTTGGCTGGATATAAAATTCTGGGTTGAAAGTTCTTTTCTTTAAGGATGTTGAATATTGGCCCCACTCTCTTCTGGCTTGTAGAGTCTGTGCCGAGAGATCTGCTGTGAGTCTGATGGGCTTCCCTTTGTGGGTGACCCGACCTTTCTCTCTGGCTGCCCTTAGTATTTTCTTCTTCATTTCAACCCTGGTGAATCTAACGATTATGTGCCTTGGGTTTGCTATTCTTGCAGAGTGTCATTGTGGTGTTCTCTGTATTTCCTGGAGTTGAGTATTGACCTGTCTTGCTAGGTTGGGGAAATTTTCCTGGATAATATCCTGAAGAGTGTTTTCCAGCTTGGATTCATCCTCTTCATCACATTCTGGTACACCTATCAAATGTAGGTTGGGTCTCTTCACATAGTCCCACATTTCTTGGAGATTTTGTTCATTCCTTTTTGTGCTTCTTTCTTTAATCTTGGTTTCACGTTTTATTTCATTGAGTTGATCTTCAATTTCTGATATTCTTCTTCTGCTTGGTCAATTTCGCTGTTGAAACTTGTGCATGCTTTACGAAGTTCATGTGTTGTGTTTTTCAGCTTCTTCAATTCATTCATATTCCTCTCTAAGTTGTCCATTCTTGTTATCAATTCCTCGAATCCTTTTTCAAATCTTTTTTCAAGGTTCTTAGTTTCTTTGCACTGATTTAGAACACGTTCTTTTAGCTCAATGAAGTTTCTCATTATCCACTTTCTGAAGTCTGATTCCATCCTTTCGTCACACTCATTCTCCATCCAGCTTGGTTCTCTTGCTGGTGAGGAGTTTTGGTTCTTTGTAGGAGGTTAGGTGTTTTGGTTTCGGGTGTTTTCCTCCTTTTTGCGCTGGTTTCTTTCCATCTTTATGGATTTATCAGCCTGTCGTCTTAGTAGTTGCTGATTTTTCAATTGGGTCTCTGTGTGGATGCTGGGATTGTTGATGATGAAGTGTTTCTGTTACTTCGTTTTCCTTCTAATGGTCTAGCCCCTCTGCTGTATGAGTGCTGAGGTTAATTCCAGGCCCTGCTTGTCTGGAGTAAACCTGTAGCAGCTGTGGAACAGAGAGGGATGATACCAGTTTCTTCTTCTGCTGTCTTTGTTCCAGAATGATGCCCGCCAAATGTCAGTCTGATTAGTCCGTTTTTGGAGGTGACTCTTTCGATATACAGGGGTCAGGGAGCTGCTTAAGGAGACGGTCTGTGCTTTATAGGAGCTCCAGTGCTGAGCTGTGAGCTCCGTTGTTTATTCAGGGTTGTTGGGAGGTTGTTTATGTCTGCTGCAATAGAACTCATAAAACACCACCCTTTTTTTTCCCTCTTAGATGCTCTGTTTCAGGGAATTGGGGCTTTCTTTATGAGTATCTGTTGCACTATCCTGCCCCACTAGATGGCAGTCTATTCACTATTTGCCTGCCGGGGCTCTGACCTGCTAGCGCGGGTCCGCCCTCTTGCTGCTAGGCTCCATCTGCTGTGGAGCACTCTCCCCTTCTTGCAGAGTCTCTCTTTTATGGCAGGTTGCCTCGGCAACGGCACCCTGCGTCAGCCCTGGGTTGTACTTCAGTGGGGGTGGATTGTGTCAGCAGTGGCGGACGCCCCTCCCTCACCGGGCTGCACCATCCTAGATGCCGGCAGCAAAACTCTCAGCCCCAAACGCCTCCAGTCACCGCCCTGCTTGTCTCCGTGAGGGTGGGACCCACCGAGCCCGATCACCCAGCTCCCTGCCTCAGAGTCAGTCCTCTCTCTCTCTCTTTCCCTCTCCATGAGCTGAAAGTTTGACTCTCTCACTGGCGCCCCAGTGGCCTGCCAATAGGTCACTGGGATTTGTGCGATCTCCTATACCACTGCCCACTTCACCGGCTCAGATCACGCTTCCCAGGATACTCCTGGTCCGGCTCACTGTCCAAGTCCCATTCAATCAGATGGACGCGCCAATCTGCCCTTCAAACTCTCAGATTGCCGGTTTTACAGGGCACCCGGACCAGAGAGTTCTGTGCCGGGTCCCTCTGCGGCGCCGGCCGAAGTGGCTGCGCGTGCCGGCTGCATTAGCTGGCTTTACCAGCGTCCTGTGTCTCTCCCACAACTGGGACTTTCAACGCTCTGTGGGCAAAAAAGGTCCATCCGAGAATGCGGCTAGGACTCACCCTCTGCACCGTCACTGAGAGCTGCAATCCTGAGTCACTTCTACAATGCCATCTTGCCTCTCCCCAGGTCAGGATACTTTTATATGGACACTCAATGTGTACTTCACTGAAAAATTTACACCAGGGGAATAGTCAGGAATGTATTTTATTTGGTCCCATTTCAGAGCATCAGTGAATAACACACACTTAGAAAACATTGGAAAGTGTATTTCATGTGGCAACTCATTGAGAGACGCACGAACTAGTGCACATCTGGGGAATTCTCAAGAGTCTATTTGGAATGGCAATGCATTCAGACGGTTTGAATAACAAAAATCCTATGGTATTATGAGAAATCCATTTCAATTGGCCAAATATTCGGAGCCTCAGTGAATCATGAGCAATAAGGTAATAATCAGGAGTCTATTAATTATGCACTCTCATTCATCCACATGGTAAATAATACACGTTTTTTGAGTACTGATGGGTGTGTTTACATGGCCACTCATTTGGAGACTCACTAAATAGTACACAGCTGAAAACATGTCAGGGGTGTATTTCAAATGGCCACTCATTCAGAAGCCCAGTGAATAATTCAAGGATGTTGAGTACTCAGGATCCTTTCTCATATGGCAAATCATTCAGAGTTTCACTAAGGGATACAAAGCTTGGAAATTGTCAGGATTCTATTTAATATAAACATTCATCATAAGCCTCAGTGATTCACACATGGCTGTGAGATACTTAGGATACTGATTCTTATTACCCCCAAAATTCCTATATTCCCTTAATATTGCCCACTCTTGAAATAACCAGAATTCTATTTAATATTGTGAGTCATCAGAAAGCCCAAGAAATAATACACTACTGTGGAATAGTCAGGAGTCTATTGATTATGCACTCTCATTCATCCACTGGTGAATAATACACGTTTTTGAGTACTGATGGGTCTGTTTATATGGCCACTCATTTGGAGCCTCACTAAATAGTACACAACTGAAAACAAGTCAGGGTGTATTTCAAATGGCCACTCATTCAGAAGCTCAGTGAATAATTCAAGGATGTTGAGTACTCAGGATCCTTTCTCATATGGCAAATCATTCAGAGTTTCACTGAGGATACAAAGCTTGGAAATTGTCAGGATTCTATTTAATATAAACATTCATCATAAGCCTCAGTGAATCACACATGGCTGTGAGATACTTAGGATACTGATTCTTATTACCCCCAAAATTCCTATATTCCCTTAATATTGCCCACTCTTGAAATAACCAGAATTCTATTTAATATTGTGAGTCATCAGAAAGCCCAAGAAATAATACACTACTGTGGAATAGTCAGGAGTCTATTGATTATGCACTCTCATTCATCCACTGGTGAATAATACACGTTTTTGAGTACTGATGGGTCTGTTTATATGGCCACTCATTTGGAGCCTCACTAAATAGTACACAACTGAAAACAAGTCAGGGTGTATTTCAAATGGCCACTCATTCAGAAGCTCAGTGAATAATTCAAGATGTTGAGTACTCAGGATCCTTTCTCATATGGCAAATCATTCAGAGTTTCACTGAGGATACAAAGCTTGAAATTGTCAGGATTCTATTTAATATAAACACTCATTATGAGCCTCAGTGAATCACACATGTCTGTGAGATACTTAGGATACTAATTCTTATTACCCCAAAATTCCTAGATTCCTGAATATTACCCACTCTTGAAATAACCAGAATTCTATTTAATATTGTGAGTCATCAGAAAGCCCAAGAAATAATACACTACTGTGGAATAGTCAGGAGTCTATTGCATATGGCCACTCAGAAAATCAGCAAATAATGGACACCACGGTAATACTCAAGATCCCGTGTTATATGACCTTTGATTAAGTATCACACTGAAAGACACACCACGGAATCATCAAAATTCTTTTCCAAATAAACATTCATTCAGTGCCTTACTGAATAATGCACAAGGGGACAATAGTCAGGATTCTATTTTATATGGCATTTTTTTCTGAGCTTCAGTGAATAACGAACACCTGTGGACTAGTCGTGATGCTATTTAAGATAGCCACAAATTAAAAACCTCCCTGAATGATGCATACCTGCGTGACAGTCAGGAGTTTACATAAAACGGCTACACATTCAGAGTCTCTGTAAATAATGCACACCTGGGCAATGGATAAGAGTCTTCTTTTTATTCCCACTTATTCAGGGTCTCATTCAATAATACACACCTGTAGAAGAGTTAAGAGCCTTCTTCGTATAGCCACCCATTTAAATCCTCAATGAGTCATGCTCACCAGGGTAATATTCGCAACCCTCTCTCATATAGCAGCTCATTCAGTGCCTCACTGAATGATACACACCTGGGGTGTCATCGGGATTCTAATCCATACTGCCAATCATTCTGAACCTTACTGAATAATTCACAAAGTAGCAATAGTCAGGTGACTAATTTATATGGCCTCCCATTAAGAGCTTCAGTGAATAATGAACTTTTATGGAGTAATCAGGATGCACTTTATGGTAGCCACGAATTAAGTGCCTTTCTGAATAATACACACCTGGGTGATAGTCAGGAGTCTATTTCATATGATCTCACATTCTGGGTCTAAATGAAGAACGCACACCTGGGAAAGTGTCAAGAGTCTATTTGGTATGCACACTCATACAGAACCTGTTTAAATGATGCGAACATGTAGAATAATTAGGAGTCGATGTCATATGGCTACTGATTCACACAACCACTGAATATCGCACACCTGTGTAGTAATAAGAAGTCTATTTCATATGGCCACTCTTTCACAGCCTCACCACATATTACTCACTTGTGATATAATATTTAGTCCATTTCTAATGGCCACTCATTCAGAGAATTACTGAATAATGCCCAGCTGTGGAACAGTAAAAGTCCCTTTTTCATGGCTACTGATTGAGAGCCTCACTGAAGGTACACACCAGGGGAAATGCTCAGGATTCTGTTTTAACCCCTAATTCAGACTCAGTCTGAATAAGGCACACCTGTGGAAGAGTTAGGTGTCTTTTTCATGTGGCCTCTCATTCGGAGTGTCACTGAATAATGTGGAGTAGTCCGGAGTCTATTTCATGTAGACACATATTCAGAGCCTCAGTGTTTAATACACACCTGTGTGATAGTAAGGAATCTAATTAATATCGCCAGATATTTAGAGTCTCACTGAATAATACACAGCTGGACAATAATTGGAGTCTATTTTTGATGGGTATTCATTCAGAGCCTCGGTGAATAATGCACACCTTTGGAGTAGCCAGGAGTCTGTTTAATTTGGACACTCATTTTTAGCCTCAGTAGATAATATGCACCTCTGATATAGTCAGGAGTTTATTTCATATGGCCACTCACTCAGAGCCTCATTGAATAACACACACTTAGGGAATAGTCAAGAGTCTATTTTATGTGGCCACTCTCCGAGTAACTTACTGAGTGGTTCACACCTGGAGAATTGTCAGAATACTTTTATATGGACACTCAATGTGTACCTCACTGAAAATTTCACAACTGTGGAATAGTCAGGAATGTATTTTATATGGTCCCTTTTCAGAGCATCAGTGAATAACACACACTTAGAAAACATTGGAATGTGTGTTTCATGTGGCCACTCATTGAGAGACTCACGGAATAGTGCACATCTGGAGAATTCTTAAGAGTCTATTTGGAATGGCAATGCATTCAGACTCATTAAATAACAAAAAACCTATGAAATTGTGAGGAATCCATTCCAATTGTCCAAATATCCGGAGCCTCTGTGAATCATGAACAATAAGGTAATAATCAGGAGTCTATAGATTATTCACTCTTATTCATCCACGTGGTGAATAATACACGTCTTTCGAGTACTGATGTGTCTGTTTATATGGCCACACATTTGGAGCCTCACTAAATAGTACACAACTGAAAACAAGTCAGGGGTGTATTTCAAATGGCCACTCATTCAGAAGCTCAGTGAATAATTCAAAGATGTTGAGTACTCAGGATCCTTTCTCATATGGTGAATCATTCAGAGTTTCACTGAGGATACAAAGCTTGGAAATTGTCAGGATTCTATTTAATATAAACACTCATTATGAGCCTCAGTGAATCACACATTTCTGTGAGATACTTAG
This sequence comes from Saguinus midas, assembly GCA_021498475.1. NCBI lineage: Eukaryota > Metazoa > Chordata > Mammalia > Primates > Cebidae > Saguinus > Saguinus midas. The sequence continues at coordinate 155,533,123 of CM038397.1, forward strand.
GATACTAATTCTTTTTACCCCAAAAATTTATAGATTCCCTGAATATTACCGACTCATGAAATATCCAGGAGTCTATTTAATATTGTGAGTCATTTGAAAGCCCAAGAAATAATACACTACTGGGGAATAGTCAGGAGTCTATTCCATATGGCCACTCAGAGAATCAGCAAATAATAGAAACCACAGTAATACTCAGGATCCTGTTTTATATTACCTCTGATTCAGTATGGCACTGAATGACACACCAGGGAATACTCCGGATTCTGTTCCATAAAAATATTCATTCAGAGTCTTACTGAATAATGCTCAAGGAGACAATATTCAGGAGTGTATTTCATATGGCCTCTTTTACTGAGATTCAGTAAATAATGAACACCTGTGGACTAGTCGTGATGTGATTTAAGATAGCCGCAAAGATGGCTCCTCCCTCAATGATGTGCAACTGGTGACAGTCAGGAGTCAACATAAAATGGATACACATTCAGAGTGTCTGTAAATAATGCACACCTAGGCAATGGACAGGAGTCCTATCTTTCTTCCCACTTATTCAGAATCTCATTCAATAATACACACCTGTAGAAGAGTTAAGAGCCTACTTCATATAGCCACCCATTTAGATCCTCAATGAGTCCTTCCCACCAGGGTAAAATTCGCAACCATCTCTCATATTTCGGCTCATACTCAATGAGGCACTCATGAGGCACTCGCCTCACTGAATGATACACACCTGGGGTGACATCGGGATTCTAATCCATAGTGCCAATCATTCAGAACCTTACTGAATAATTCACAAAGGAGCAATAGTCCGGTGACTATTTTATATGGCCTCCCATTAAGAGCTTCAGTAAATAATGAACTTTTATGGAGTAGTCAGTATGCTGTTTATGGTAGCCACGAATTAAGTGCCTTTCTGAATAATCCACACCTGGGTGATAGTCAGGAGTCTATTTCATATGATCTCTCATTCTGGGCCTAACTGAAGAATGCACACCTGGGAAAGTGTCAGGAGTCTATTTGGTATGCACACTCATACAGAACCTGTTTAAATGATGCGAACATGTAGAATAATTAGGAGTCTATGTCATATGGCTACTGATTCACACAATCACTGAATAACGCACACCTGTGGAGTAATAAGAAGTCTGTTTCATATGGCCACTCTTTCACAGCCTCACCGCATATTACACACTTGTGATATAATCTGTAGTCCATTTCTAATGGCCACTCATTCAGAGAATTACTGAATAATGCGCACCTGTGGAACAGGAATAAGTCCCTTTTTTATGGCTACTCCTTGAGAGCCTCACTGATGGTACAAACAAGTGGAAATGCTCAGGATTCTGTTTTAACCCTAATTCAGAGTCTCACTGAATAAGGCACACCTGTGGAAGAGTCAGGTGTCTTTTTCATGTGGCCTCTCATTCGGAGTGTCACTGAATAATGTGGAGTAGTCCGGAGTCTATTTCATGTAGACACATATTCAGAGCCTCAGTGTTTAATACACACCTGTGTGATAGTAAGGAATCTAATTAATATCGACAGATATTTAGAGCCTCACTGAATAATACACAGCTGGAGAATAATTTGGAGTCTATTTTCGATGGATATTCATTCAGAGCCTCGGTAAATAATGCACACCTGTGGAGTAGTCATGAGTCTATTTAATTTGGAAGCTCATTCTTAGCCTCAGTAGATAATATGCACCTGTGATATAGTCAGGAGTTTATTTCATATGGCCACTCATTCAGAGCCTCATTGAATAATACACACTTAGGGAATAGTCAAGAGTCTATTTTATGTGGCCACTCTCTGAGTACCTTACTGAGTGGTTCACACCTGGAGAATGGTCAGGATAGTTTTATATGGACACTCAATGTGTACCTCACTGAAAAATTCACACCTCTGGAATAGTCAGGAATGTATTTCATTTGGTCCTTTTTAGAGCATCAGTGAATAACACACACATAGAAAACATTGGGGAGTGTTTCTCATGTGGCCATTCATTGAGAGACTCACGGAATAGTGCACATCTGGAGAATTCTCAAGAGACTATTTGGAATGGCAATGCATTCAGACGCTTTTTTTTTTAAGCTTTATATATATATATATATATTTTTTTTTAATTTTTATTGCATTATAGGTTTGGGGGTACATGTGCAGAACGAGCAAGATAGTTGCATAGGTACACACATGGCAGTGTGCTTTGCTGCTTTCCTCCCCCTCACCCACACTTGGTATTCATCCCCAGGCTATCCCCCCAGTCCCCGCTGTTCCTCCCCCATTCCCCCCAACAGTCCCCAGTGTATAGTAGACCACCTCTCTGTGTCCATGTGTTCTTATTTTTCTCACCCACTTATGAGTGAGTATATGCGGTATTGCTTTTTCTGTTCTTGTGTCAGTTTGCTGAGAATGATGTTCTCCAGATTCATCCATGTCCCTACAAAGGACACAAACTCATCATTTTTGATTGCTGCATAATATTCCATGGTGTATATGTGCCACATTTTCCCAGTCCAGTCTATCATCGTTGGACATTTGGGTTGGTTCCAGGTCTTTGCTATATCCTGCAACTGATAAGCAACTTCAGCAAAGTCTCAGGATATAAAATCAATGTTCAAAAATCACAAGCATTCCTGTACACCAATAACAGACTTAAAGAGAACCAAATCAAGAACGAACTGCGATTCACAATTGCTACAAAGAAAATAAAATACCTAGGAATACAACTCACTAGGAATGTAAGGGACCTCTTTAAGGAAAACTACAAACAACTGCTCAACGAAATAAGAGAGGACACAAACAGATGGAGAAACATTCCATGTTCGTGGTTAGGAAGAATCAATATCGTGAAAATGGCTACACTGCCCAAAGTAATTTACACAATCAATGCTATCCCCATCAAACTACCATTGAATTTCTTCACAGAACTGGAAAAAACCACCATGAATTTCATATAGAACCAATAAAGAGCCCGCATAGCCAAGTCAATTCTAAGCAAAAAGAACACAGCGGGAGGCATCACGCTACCAGACTTCAAACTATACTACAAGGCTACAGTAATCAAAACAGCATGGTACTGGTACCAAAACAGAGATATAGACCAATGGAACAGAACAGAGGCATCGGAGGCAACACAACACAACTACAACCATATTATCTTTGATAAACCAGACAAAAACAGGCAATGGGGAAAGAATTCCCTATTTAATAAATGGTGTTGGGAAAACTGGCTAGCCATGTGCAGAAAGCAGAAACTGGACCCCTTCCTGACACCTTACACTCAAATTAACTCCAGATGGATTAAAGACTTAAACGTAAGACCTGACACCATAAAAACCCTAGAAGAAAATCTAGGCAAAACCATTCAGGACATAGGAGTAGGCAAGGACTTCATAAACAAAACACCAAAAGCATTGGCAACGAAAGCCAAAATAGACAAATGGGACCTAATCAAACTCCACAGCTTCTGCACGGCAAAAGAAACAGTCACTAGAGTGAATCGGCAACCATCAGAATGGGAAAAAATCTTTGCAGTTTACACATCTGACAAAGGGCTGATATCCAGAATTTACAAAGAACTCAAACAGATTTACAGGAAAAAACAAACAAGCCCATTCAAAAATGGGCAAAGGATATGAACAGAAACTTTACAAAAGAAGACATACATGAGGCCAACAAACATATGAAAAAGTGCTCATCGTCATTGGTCATTAGAGAGATGCAAATCAAAACCACATTGAGATACCATCTCACGCCAGTTAGAATGGCAATCATTAAAAAATCTGGAGACAGCAGATGCTGGAGAGGATGTGGAGAAACAGGAACACTCTTACACTGTTGGTGGGAGTGTAAATTAGATCAACCATTGTGGAAGACAGTGTGGCGATTCCTCAGGGACCTAGAAATAGAAATTCCATTTGACCCAGCAATCCCATTACTGGGTATCTATCCAAAGGACTATAAATCCTTCTACTATAAGGACACATGCACACGAATGTTCATTGCAGCACTGTTTACAATAGCAAAGACCTGGAACCAACCCAAATGCCCAACGATGATAGACTGGACTGAGAAAATGTGGCACATATACACCATGGAATATAATGCAGCAATCAAAAATGATGAGTATGTGTCCTTTGTAGGGACATGGATGAAACTGGAGAACCTCATTCTCAGCAAACTGACACAAGAACAGAAAAAGAAATACCGCATATACTCACTCATAGTTGGGTGAGAAATATAAGAACACATGGACACAGAGAGGCGGTCTACTATACACTGGGGACTGTTGGGGAATGGGGGAGGCACAGCGGGGGGCTGGGGGATAGCCTGGGGATGAATACCAAGTGTGGGTGAGGGGGAGAAAAGCAGCAAAGCACACTGCCATGTGTGTACCTATGCAACTATCTTGCTCGTTCTGCACATGTACCCCCAAACCTATAATGCAATAAAAATTTAAAAAATAAAAATAAAAAAATAAATCATTCTACTATAAAGAGAAAAAAAAAAAAAAAAAAACTAATCAGACTGAAATTTGGTGGGCATCATTCTGGGACAAAGATAGCAGACGAAGAATCTGGTAGCATCCCTCATTGTTTTGCAGCTGCTACAGGTGTACCCCACACAAGCATGGCCTGAAGTCGACCTCAGCACTCGTACAGCAGAGGGCCTAGACGATTAGAAGGAAAACTAAGTAACAGAAATACTTCATCATCAACAATCTTGACGTCCACTCACAGACCCAATTGAAAAATCAGCAACTACTAAGATGACAGGTGAATAAATCCACAAAGATGGGAAGAAACCAGTGCAAAATGGAGAAAGACATCTGAAACCAAAACACCTCACCTACTACAAAGGAACAAAACTCAGCCCCAGCAAGGGAACGAAGCTGGATGGAGAATGAGTGTGACAAAATGATGGAATCAGGCTTCAGAAAGTGGATAATGAGAAACTTCAGTGAGCTAAAACACATGTTCTAAATCAATGGAAAGAATCTAAGAACCTTAAAAAAAGATTTGAAAAAAGACTCGAGGAAATGATACCAAAAATGGACAACTTAGAGAGGAATATGAATGAATTGAAGGAGATGAAAAACACAACACAAGAACTTCACAAAGCATGCACAAGTTTCAACAGCCGAATTGACCAAGCAGAAAAAGGAATATCAGAAGTCGAAGATCAACTCAATGAAATAAAACAAGAAACCAAGATTAGAGTAAAAAGCACAAAAAGGAATGCACAAAATCTCCAAGAAATGTGGGGGTATGAGAAGAGACCCAACCTAGGTATGATAGGTGTACCAGAATGTGATGAAGAGAATGAATCCAACCTGGAAAATACTCTTCAGAATATTATCCAGGAATATTTCCCAAACCTAGCATGGCAGGCCAATACTCAACTCCAGGAAAAAACAGAGAATACCACAAAGATATTCTGCAAGAAGAGCAACCGCAAGGCACATAATCATCAGATTCACCAGAAATATAATGAAGGAGAAAATACTAAGGGCAGCCAGACAGAAAGGTCGGGTGACCCACAAAGGGAAGCCCATTAGACTCACAGCAGATCTCTCGGCAGAGAATCTACAAGCCAGAAGAGAGTGGGGGCCAATATTCAGCATCCCTAAAGAGAAGAACTTTCAACCCAGAATTTCATATTCAGCCAAACTGAGCTTCATAAGTGAAAGAAAAATAAAATCCTTCATGAACAAGCAAGTACTCAGAGATTTTGTCACCACTAGGCATGCTTTACAAGAGCTCCTGAAAGAGGCACTACACATAGAAAGAAACAACCAGTAACAGCCATCCTAAAAGCATATTAAATGCTAAAGAGCATCAACAAAATGAAGATTCTACATGAACCAATGGGCAAAACAGCCAGCTAGCATCAAAATGGCAGTATCAAATTCACACATAACAATATTAACCCTAAATGTAAATTGGCTAAATGCACCCATCAAAAGACACAGACTGGCAAATTGGATAAAAAACTGAAACCAATCGGCGTGCTGTATCCAGAAAACCCATCCCACTTTCAAGGATACACAAAGGCTCAAAATAAAGGAATGGAGGAAGATTAGCCAATCAAATGGAAAGCAAAAAATAGCAGAAGTTGCAATTCTTGTCTCTGATAAAATAGACTTTAAAGCAACAAAGATCAAAAGAGACAAAGAAGGTCATTACATAATGGTAAATGGATCGATACAACAAGAAGAGCTAACAAACCTACATATATATGAACCCAATGCAGGAGCGCCAAGAAATATATGGCAAGTCCTTAATGTCTTACAAAGAGACTTAGTCTCCCACACAGTAACATTGGGAGACTTTAGCCCTCCACTGTCAATATCAGACAGATCATCCATACAGATAATTAACAAGTATATCCAGAACTTGATTTCAGACCTGGAACAAGCAAACCTGATAGACATTTACAGAACTCTCCACCACAAATCCACAGAATAAACATTTTTCTCAGCACAACATCACACCTACTCCAAAATTGACCACATAATTGGAAGTAAAGCACTCCTCAGCAAATGCAAAACAACTGAAATCATAACAAACAGTCTCTCAGACCATAGTGCAGTCAAGTTGGAACTCAGAATTCAGAAATTAACTCAGAACGGCACAGCTTCATGGAAACTGAACAACTGGCTCTTGAATGTTGATTGGATAAACAATGAAATGAAGGCAGAAATAAAGAAGTTCTTCAAAACCAACCAGAACGAAAACACAACATACCAGAATATCTGGCACACATATAAAGCAGTCTGTAGAGGAAAATATATAGCAATAAGTGCCCATATGAGAAGAGTGGAGAGATTCAAAATTGACACCCTATCATCAAAATTGAAAGAGCTAGAGGAGGAAAATCAATTAAAAAAAAACTCAAAACCTAGCAGAAAACAAGGTATAACTAAGATCAGAGCAGAACTGAAGGAAATAAAGACACAAAAAACCCTTCAAAAAATCAATAAATACAAGATCTGGTTTTTCAAAAAGATCAAAAAAATAGACAGACCACTAGCCAGAATAATACAAAAAAGAGAGAAAGAACAACCAAATAGATGCAATAAAAGACGACAAAGGGGAAATCACCAGAGATTCCACAGAAATTCAAACCATCATCAGAGAATACTACAAAAAACTCTATGCACATAAACTTGTAAACCAGGAGAAAATCGATAGATTTCTGGACACCTGTGTGCTCCCAAGCCTGAACCAGGAGGAAACTGAAACTATGAATAGACCAATAACAAAGTTTGAAGTTGAGGCACCAATTAAGAGCCTACCACACACAAAAAAAGCTCTGTTCCAGATTGGTTCACAGCCGAATTCTACCAGACACACAAGGAGGATCTTATACCATTCCTTCTGAAACTATTCCAAATAATACAAAAAGAGGGAACCCTTCCCAAATTATTTTATGAGACCAACATCATTCTGATATCAAAACCCAGCAGAGACTCAACAAGAAAAGAAAACTTCAGGCCAATATCAATGATGAACGTAAATGCAAAAAACTTCAATAAAATACTGGCAAACCGACTGCAACAGCACATTAAAAAACTTATCCATCATGATCAAGGAAAATTCATCCCGGGGATGCAAGGCAGGTTCAACATACGCAAGTCTATAAATGTAATTCACCACATAAACATAAACAAAAACAAAAAACCACATGATTATCTCAATTGATGCAGATAAAGCATTTGAAAAAATTCAACAGCCCTTTATGCTAAAAACTCTCAATAAGGCCGGGTGCGGTGGCTCAAGCCTGTGATCCCAGCACTTTGGGAGGCCGAGGCGGGTGGATCAGGAGGTCAAGAGATCGAGACCATCCTGGTCAATACGGTGAAACCCCGTCTCTACTAAAAATACAAAGAATTAGCTGGGCATGGTGGCGCATGCCTCTAATCCCAGCTACTCAGGAGGCTGAGGCAGGAGAATTGCCTGAACCCAGGAGATGGAGGTTGCGGTGAGCCGAGATCGCGCCATTGCACTCCAGCCTGGGTAACAAGAGCGAAACTCCGTCTCAAAAAGAATAAATAAATAAATAAATAAATAAATAAATAAATAAATAAATAAATAAATAAATAAATAACTCTCAATAAACTTGGTATTGATGGAACATATCTCAAAGTAATAAAAGCTATTTACGACAAATTAACAGCCAATATCATCCTTAATGGGCAAAAACTGGAAGCATTCTCTTTGAAATCAGGCACTAGACAAGGATGCCCTCTCTCACCACTCCTATTCAACATAGTACTGGAAGTTCTAGCCAGAGCAATCAGGCAAGAAAAAGAAATAAAGTGTATTCAAATAGGAAAGGTGGAAGCCAAATTGTCTCTATATGCAGACGACATAATAGGATACCTAGAATACCCCATCGTCTTAGACCAAAAACTCCTGCAACTGATAAGCAACTTCAGCAAAGTCTCAGGATATAAAATCAATGTGCAAAAATCACAAGCATTCCTATACACCAATAAAAGACTTAAAGAGAACCAAATCAAGAACGAACTGCCATTCACAATTGCTACAAAGAGAATAAAATACCTAGGCATACAACTCACAAGGAATGTAAGGGACCTCTTCAAAAAAAAAAACTCAAAACCTAGCAGAAGACAAGATATAACTAAGATCAGAGCAGAACTGAAGGAAATAAAGACACAAAAAACCCTTCAAAAATCAATAAATACAAGATCTGGTTTTTCAAAAAGATCAAAAAAATAGACAGACCACTAGCCAGAATAATAGAAAAAAAAGAGAGAAAGAACAACCAAATAGATGCAATAAAAGACGATAAAGGGGAAATCACCAGAGATTCCACAGAAATTCAAACCATCATCAGAGAATACTACAAAAAACTCTATGCACATAAACTAGTAAACCAGGAGAAAATGGATAGATTTCTGGACACCTGTGTGCTCCCAAGCCTGAACCAGGAGGAAACTGAAACTATGAATAGACCAATAACAAAGTCTGAAGTTGAGGCACCAATTAAGAGCCTACCACACACACAAAAAAGCCCTGTTCCAGATTGGTTCACAGCCGAATTCTACCAGACACACAAGGAGGATCTTGTACCATTCCTTCTGAAACTATTCCAAATAATACAAAAAGAGGGAACCCTTCCCAAATTATTTTATGAGACCAACATCATCCTGATATCAAAACCCAGCAGAGACTCAACAAGAAAAGAAAACTTCAGGCCAATATCAATGATGAACATAAATGCGAAAAACTTCAATAAAATACTGGCAAACCGATTGCAACAGCTCATTAAAAAACTTATCCATCATGATCAACTAGGATTCATCCTAGGGATGCAAGGCAGGTTCAACATACGCAAGTCTATAAATGTAATTCACCACATAAACATAAACAAAAACAAAAACCACATGATTATCTCAATTGATGCAGAGAAAGCATTTGAAAAAATTCAACAGCCCTTTATGCTAAAAACTCTCAATAAACTTGGTATTGATGGAACATATCTCAAAGTAATAAAAGCTATTTACGACAAATTAACAGCCAATATCATCCTTAATGGGCAAAAACTGGAAGCATTCTCTTTGAAATCAGGCACTAGACAAGGATGCCCTCTCTCACCACTCCTATTCAACATAGTACTGGAAGGTCTAGCCAGAGCTATCAGGCAAGAAAAAAAAATAAAGTGTATTCAAATAGGAAAGGTGGAAGCCAAATTGTCTCTATATGCAGACGACATAATAGGATACCTAGAATACCCCATCGTCTTAGACCAAAAACTCCTGCAACTGATAAGCAACTTCAGCAAAGTCTCAGGATATAAAATCAATGTGCAAAAATCACAAGCATTCCTATACACCAATAAAAGACTTAAAGAGAACCAAATCAAGAACGAACTGCCATTCACAATTGCTACAAAGAGAATAAAATACCTAGGCATACAACTCACAAGGAATGTAAGGGACCTCTTCAAAAAAAAAGAACTACAAACCACTGCTCAACGAAATAAGAGAGGACACAAACCGATCGAGAAACATTCCATGTTCATGGTTAGAAAGAATTAATATCGTGAAAATGGCTATACTGCCAAAGGTAATTTACACAATCAACGCTATCCCCATCAAACAACCATTGAATTTCTTCACAGAACTGGAAAAATCTACCATGAACTTCATATGGAACCAAAAGAGAGCCCCCATAGCCAAGTCAATTCTAAGCAAAAAGAACACAGCGGGAGACATCACACTACCAGACTTCAAACTATAATACAAGGCTACAGTAATCAAGACAGCATGGTAGTGGTTCCAAAACAGAGGTATAGACCAATGGAACATAACAGAGGCATCGGAGGCAACACAACATATCGATAACAATATACTCTTTGATAAATCTGAAAGAAAACAAGCAATGGGGAAAGGATTTCGTGTTTAATAAATGGTGTTGGGAAAACTGGCTAGCCATGTGCAGAAAGCAGAAACTGGACCCCTTCCTGACACCTTACACTAAAATTAACTCCAGATGGATTAAAGACTGAAACATAAGGCCTGGCACCATAAAAACCCTAGATGATAATCTAGGCAAAACCATTCTGGACATAGGAGTAGGCAAGAACTTCATGAACAAAACACCAAAAGCATTGGCAACAAAAGCCAAAATAAACACATGGGACCTAATCAAACTCCACAGCTTTTGCATGGCAAAAGAAACAGTCACCAGAGTGAATCGGCAACCATCAGAATGGGAAAAAATCTTTGCAGTTTACGCATCTGACAAAGGGCTGATATCCAGAATTTACAAATAACTCAAACAGATTTACAGAAAAAAACAAGCAATGGGGAAAGGATTTCGTGTTTAATAAATGGTGTTGGGAAAACTGGCTAGCCATGTGCAGAAAGCAGAAACTGGACCCCTTCCTGACACCTTACACTAAAATTAACTCCAGATGGATTAAAGACTGAAACATAAGGCCTGGCACCATAAAACCCTAGATGATAATCTAGGCAAAACCATTCTGGACATAGGAGTAGGCAAGAACTTCATGAACAAAACACCAAAAGCATTGGCAACAAAAGCCAAAATAAACACATGGGACCTAATCAAACTCCACAGCTTTTGCATGGCAAAAGAAACAGTCACCAGAGTGAATCGGCAACCATCAGAATGGGAAAAAATCTTTGCAGTTTACGCATCTGACAAAGGGCTGATATCCAGAATTTACAAATAACTCAAACAGATTTACAGAAAAAAACAAGCAATGGGGAAAGGATTTCGTGTTTAATAAATGGTGTTGGGAAAACTGGCTAGCCATGTGCAGAAAGCAGAAACTGGACCCCTTCCTGACACCTTACACTAAAATTAACTCCAGATGGATTAAAGACTGAAACATAAGGCCTGGCACCATAAAACCCTAGATGATAATCTAGGCAAAACCATTCTGGACATAGGAGTAGGCAAGAACTTCATGAACAAAACACCAAAAGCATTGGCAACAAAAGCCAAAATAAACACATGGGACCTAATCAAACTCCACAGCTTTTGCATGGCAAAAGAAACAGTCACCAGAGTGAATCGGCAACCATCAGAATGGGAAAAAATCTTTGCAGTTTACGCATCTGACAAAGGGCTGATATCCAGAATTTACAAATAACTCAAACAGATTTACAGAAAAAGAAATAAAGTGTATTCAAATAGGAAAGGTGGAAGCCAAATTGTCTCTATATGCAGACGACATAATAGGATACCTAGAATACCCCATCGTCTTAGACCAAAAACTCCTGCAACTGATAAGCAACTTCAGCAAAGTCTCAGGATATAAAATCAATGTGCAAAAATCACAAGCATTCCTATACACCAATAAAAGACTTAAAGAGAACCAAATCAAGAACGAACTGCCATTCACAATTGCTACAAAGAGAATAAAATACCTAGGCATACAACTCACAAGGAACGTAAGGGACCTCTTCAAAAAAAAAGAACTACAAACCACTGCTCAACGAAATAAGAGAGGACACAAACCGATCGAGAAACATTCCATGTTCATGGTTAGAAAGAATTAATATCGTGAAAATGGCTATACTGCCAAAGGTAATTTACACAATCAACGCTATCCCCATCAAACAACCATTGAATTTCTTCACAGAACTGGAAAAATCTACCATGAACTTCATATGGAACCAAAAGAGAGCCCCCATAGCCAAGTCAATTCTAAGCAAAAAGAACACAGCGGGAGACATCACACTACCAGACTTCAAACTATAATACAAGGCTACAGTAATCAAGACAGCATGGTAGTGGTTCCAAAACAGAGGTATAGACCAATGGAACATAACAGAGGCATCGGAGGCAACACAACATATCGATAACAATATATTCTTTGATAAATCTGAAAGAAAACAAGCAATGGGGAAAGGATTTCGTGTTTAATAAATGGTGTTGGGAAAACTGGCTAGCCATGTGCAGAAAGCAGAAACTGGACCCCTTCCTGACACCTTACACTAAAATTAACTCCAGATGGATTAAAGACTGAAACATAAGGCCTGGCACCATAAAAACCCTAGATGATAATCTAGGCAAAACCATTCTGGACATAGGAGTAGGCAAGAACTTCATGAACAAAACACCAAAAGCATTGGCAACAAAAGCCAAAATAAACACATGGGACCTAATCAAACTCCACAGCTTTTGCATGGCAAAAGAAACAGTCACCAGAGTGAATCAGCAACCATCAGAATGGGAAAAAATCTTTGCAGTTTACGCATCTGACAAAGGGCTGATATCCAGAATTTACAAATAACTCAAACAGATTTACAGAAAAAGAAACAAGCCCATTCAAAAATGGGCAAAGGATTTGAACAGACACTTTACAAAAGAAGACCTACATGAGGCCAACAAACATATGAAAAAATGCTCATCATCACTGGTCATTAGAGAGATGCAAATCAAAACCACATTGCGATACCATCTCACGCCAGTTAGAATGGTGATCATTAAAAAATCTGGAGACAACAGATGCTGGAGAGAATGTGGAGAAAGAGGAACACTCTTACACTCTTGTTGGGAGTGTAAATTAGTTCAATCATTGTGGACGACAGTGTGGTGATTTCTCAAGGACCTAGAAATAGAAATTCCATTTGACCCAACAATTTCTTTACTGGGTTTATATTCAAAGGAATATAAATCGTTCTACTATAAGAACACATGCACACGAATATTCATTGCAGCACTATATAAAATAGCAAGGATCTGGAACCAACCCAAATGCTCATCGATGATAGACTGGACTGGGAAAATGTGGCACATTTACACCATAGAATGTTATGCAGCAATCAAAAACAATGAGTTTTTGACCTTTGTAAAAACATGGATGATTCTGGAGAACATCATGCTCAGCATGACACAAGAACAGAAAAGGAAATACCGCATATGTTCACTCATATGCGGGTGAGAAAAAATGAGAGCACTTCGACACAGGGAAGGGGTCTACTACACACTGGGGTATATTGGGAAAAATGGGGGATGGACAGCAGAAGGGGAGCTGGCGAGGGATAGCCTGGGGAGAAATGCCAAGTGTGGGTGAATGGGAGGAAGGCAGCAAAACACACTGTCATGTGTGTACCTATGCAACTAACTTGCACGTTCTGCACATGTACCCAAAACATAAAATGCAATACAACTTATAAAAAATGAAAAGAAGCCACTAGTAAAGTGGCTATTTTATGTATCCACTCATCCATACACTTAGTAAGTAATACAGAACAGGGGAATAGTCAAAGGTTTATTTCATGTGGCCAATTATTCAGAAACAGTGATTGTTACACACTTGTGGACTAGTTAGAGTCTATGATATATGGCCGCTCAATCAGAGCATTACTGATGGATGCACACCTAGGAATTAGTCAGGATTCTATTTCATATGGCCACTCATTCAGAGCCTCACTGAGTAATACACACCTGTAAACTAGTCAGGAGACTATTTCATATGGCCACTCATTCAGAGCCTCACTGAATAATGCACAAATGTACAGTACTCAGCAGTCTATTTCATATGGCCACTCATTCAGAGCCTCAGTGAATAATGCACAAATGTACAGTACTCAGCAGTCTATTTCACATAGCCACTCATTCAGAGCCTCAGTGAATAATACACACCTTTGGAACAGTCAGCATTTCATTTCATAAGGCCACTGACTCATAGCCTCAGTGAATAATGCACAAATGTACAGTACTCAGCAGTCTATTTCATAAAGCCACTCATTCAGAGATTCACTGAATAATAAAATTTTGGGGATAGACTTCATTCTGTTTCATATGATCACACAAAGAGAGCCTCACTGAGTAATACACACCTGTAGAAGAGTTAGGACTCTACTTTATATGTCCACTCATTTACAGCCTCAGTGAATAATTCACACGTGTGGAATAGACACTAGTTTATTTTATATGGCCACAAAATCAAATCCTAAGTGAGTAATGCACAGCTTTGGAATAGTCAGTAGTCTATTCCATATGCCCATATATTCAGAGTCTGAGTCAATAATACATACCTGGGAAATAGTCAGAAGTCTATTTCATGTGTTCACTAACTAAAAGACTCATTAAATGATACACACCTGTAAACTAGTCAGGAGACTATTTCATATGGACAAAATTTCAGAGCCTCAGTGAATAATGCATATCTGAGAAATACTCAGGACGCTATTGCATATGGCTTCCCCTTCAGAGCTTCACTAAATAAGGAACACCTGTATTGTAGTCAGAATTCTATTTTATATAGCCACATATTCAGAGCCTCACTGAATAACATACACCTTAGGGAAAGTCAAGTTACTATATCGTATAGCCACTCATTTATAGCCGAACCTAAAAATACAGGCCTGAGGAGTATTCAGTAGTCGCTTCTTTATGGCCACTCATTCAGAGCCTCAGTGAATAATACAGACCTATGGAAAAGTCAGGACTGTATTTTACATGGCCACTAATTCAGAACCTCAGGGAAGAATCATATATACCTGGGGGAATACTAAGAATTCTATTTAATATAGCCACTTTTTCAGAGACGCACTGAATAATGCACACCTGGAGAATAGTCTGGAGTCTATTTTATATGACCATTTACCCAGTGACTCAGTGGAAAATACACAGCTGAGAAATAGTCAAGAGGACCGAGTCAGGAGTCTATTTTATATGGTCACTCATTCAGGAACTCACTGAATTATACACAACTGGGGAATTGTCAGAGTCCATGCCATATGGCCACTCAATCACAGCATTACTGAATAATGCACAATGGGGCAATAGTCAGGAGTCTATTTCCAATGGCCTCTTATTCAGAGCTTCAGTGCATAATAAACAGCTGTGGAGTAGTCAGGACCCTATTTAACGTAGCCCCGAATTAAGCACCTCCCTGAATTATACACATTTGAGTGATTGTCAAAAGGCTATTTGATATGGGCACTCATACAGAATCTCTTTGAATACTGCACATGTGGGGAATAAACACTTGTATATTTTATATAATGATTCATTTGAAATATCAAGGTATAAAGCACACCTGTGGAGTAAAATCGGGTCTATTTCCTATTGCCGCTCTTTCAGTATTTTACTCAATAACATGTATACCTAAATAGTCAGGAATCTCTTTCATATAACCACTCATACAGGGCCTCGGTGAATAATACACCCCTTGGAAACTGTCAAGAGTCTACTTCAAATGTCTACACATTCAGGGCCTCTGTAAATAATGCACACCTGGGCAATAGGTAGAAGTCTCTTTTTTATACCCACTTACTCAGAGTCTGATTCAATAATACTCACCTTAGGAAGAATTAAGTGTCTACTTCATATAGCCACTCATTTAGAGCCTCAGTGAATAACGCACACCAGGGTTATAGTCTGGAGCCTCTTTTATATGGTCACTCATTCCGTGCCTCATGGAATGATACAAACCTGGGGAATCATAAGGATTCTATTCCATACTACCACTCATTCAGAGCCTTATAGAATAATTCACAATGGGCAATAATCAGGTGTCTATTTTATATGGCCTCTCAGTAAATAATAAACTTCTATACAGTAGTCAAGTCACTGTTTAAGAGAGCCACGAATTAAATGCCTCCCTGAATGCTACACACCTGGGTGATAGTCAGGAGTCTATTTCATATGACCTCCCATTCTGGGAATCACTGAAGTATGCACACATGATGGAGTGTCGGCATTATATTTGGTATGCACACTCATACAGAACCTGTTTAAATAATGCAAACATAGAGAATAATTAGGAGTCTATGTCATATGGCTACTGATTCACACAATCAGTGAATAACACACACCTGTGGAGTAATAAGATGTCTGTTTCATATGGCCACTCATTCAGGGCCTCAGTGAAAGTGAGGAATTGGGGAATAGTCAAGAGTCTATTTTATATGGCCACTCTTTCAGTACCTTACTGAGTGGTACACACCTGGGGAAGAGTCAGGACAGTTTAATATGTACACTCAATGAGTGCCTCACTGGACAATGCACACCTGTGGAATAGTCAAAATTCTATTTTATTTGGTCGCTTTTTCAGAGCCTCAGTGAATAATACACACCTTGAAAATATTAAGGAGCCAGTTTCATGTGGCCACTAATTCAGAGCCTCACGAAATAGTGCACACCTGGAGAATTCTCAAGAGTCTACTTGGAATGGCAATGCATTCAGAGACTCTGTAAATAACACACACCTAGGGACTTGTGAGAAATCCATTCCATATGTCCACATATTCAGGGCCTCAGTGAATTATGCACACCAAAGAAATAATCAGGAGTCTATTGCTTATGCCCTCTAATTAAGCCCCTCTGTGAATAATGCACGTCTGTCAAGTACTGAAGGGTCTGTTTCCTATGGCCACTTATTTCGATTCTCACTGAATAGTACACAACTGGAAAAAAGTCAGGGGTGTATTTCACACGGCCACTAATTCAGAGGCTCAGTGAATAATTAACAGCTGTGGAGTACTCAGGAGACTTTCTCATATGGCAAATCATTCAGAGCCTCACTGAATGATACACAGCTTGGGAATAGTCAGGATTCTATTTAATATAAACACTCTTTATGAGATTAAGTGAATCAGGCATGTCTGTAGAATACTGAGGATACTAAATCATATTACCCCCAATTCATAGATTCCCTGAATACTACACAATTTTGAAATAATCAGAATTAGATTTCATATGGTGAGTCATTAGAAACCCTGATAAGTGATACACTACTGAGAAACAGTCAGGAGTCTACTTTATATGGCCACTCAGAGAATCAGTGAATAATGCACACATGAGGAATACTTAGTGAATATTAGGAGTCTATTTCATATGGCCACACAGCCTCACTGAATAATGCACACCGCGGTAATTGTAAGGATCCTGTTTCATATGACCACTGATTCATTATCTCACTGAATGACACCCCGAAAAATTGTCAGGATTCTGTTCCATAAGACCATTCATTCAGAGCCTTACTGAATAATGCACAAAGGGGCAATAGTTAGAAGACTATTTTTTATGGGCTTCCCTTAGGAGCTTCATTCAATAATGAACACCTGTGAAGTAGTCATGACCCTATTTATGATAGCCACAAATTAAGCACCTCCCTGAATGATACACACCTGCGTGACAGTCAGGAACCTATTTAGATTGGCTACACATTCCAAATCTCTGTAAATAATGCACACCTGAGCAATAGACGGAAGTCTCCTTTTTATGCCCATTTATTCAGAGTCTCATTCAATAATACATACCTGCAGAAGTGTTAAGAGTCTACTTCTTATATCCACCCATTTAGATCCTCAGTGACTAATGCACACCAGGGTAATAGCCTGAAGCCTCTCTCATATGGCCGCTCATTCAGTGCCTCACTGAATGATACACACCTGGGTAATCATCAGGACTCTATTCCATACTGCCACTAATTCAGAGCCTTATTGAAAAAATCACCATGAGGCCATAGTCAGGTGACTATTTTATATGGACCCTCATTTAGAGCTTCAGTGAATAATGAACTTCTATGGAGTAGTCAGGACTCTGTTAATGATAGCCAGGAATTAAGTGCCTCCCTGGATGATATTGGCACTCAGAGCTGCCGTGAATAATGATTACCATGGTAATAGTCAGGATCTTGTTTCATGTGACCACAGATTCAGTATCTCTCAGAATAATACACACCAGGGAATCCTCAGAATTCTATTCCATAAAAACACACATTCAGAGTCTTACTAAATAATGCACAATAAGGCAAGTGTCAGGAGTCTATTTTATATGGCCTCTCATTCAGAGATTCAGTGAATTATATTTCATGTGACCACTGATTCAGCATCACTCAGATTGATACACACTATGGAATCCTCAGAATTCTATTTCACACTGCACTCATTCAGAGACTTATTGAATAATTCACAACAGGACAATAGTCAGGTGACTATTTTATATGGCCTCTCATTTAGAGCTTCAGTGAATAATTAACTGCTATGGAGTAGTCAGGATGCTGTTTATGGTAGCCACGAATTATGCTCCTTCCTTAATGATACACACCTGGGTGATAGTCAGCAGTCTATTTCATATGACGTCTCATTCTGGGAATAACTGAATAATACACACCGGGGAAAGTGTCAGGAGTCTCTTTGTTATGCACACTCTTGTAGAACGTGTTTGAATAATGCACACATGGAGAATAATTAGGAGTCCATGTCATATGGCTACTCATTCAGACGATCAGTGAATCATGCACATATGTGGAGTAACAAGAAGTCTGTTTCATGTAGCCACTCTTTCACAGCCTCACCGAATATTATACACTTATGATATAGTCTGTAGTCTATTTTATGTGGCCACTCAGAGAATCAGTGAATAATGCACACGTGAAAAATACTCTGTAAATATTAGGAGTCTATCTTATGTGGCCACACAGAGCCGCAGTGAAAAATGCATATGACGGTAATAGTCAGGATCCTGTATCATGTGACCACTGATTCAGTATCTCTCTGAATGATACACACCAGGGAATATTAAGGATTCTATTCCATATAAACACTCATTCAGAGCCTTACTAAATAATGCACAAGGGGACAAGAGTCAGGAGTCTATTTCATATGGCCTCTCCTTCGGAGCTTCAGTGAATAATGAACACCTGTGGAGTAGTCAGAACGCTATTTAAGGTAGGCACAAATTTAGCACCTCCCTGAATGATACACACCTGGGTGACAGTCAGGAGTCTACTTAAAACGGCTACACATTCAGAGTCTCTAATTAATGCACACCTGGGCAATAGACAGGAGTCTCTTTTTTATGCCCACTTATTCAGAGTCTCATTCAATAATACACACCTGCAGAAGAGTTAAGAGTCTACTTCATATAGACACCCATTTAGATCCTCAGTGAATAATGCACACCAGGGCAATAGTCTCGAACATCTCTCATATAGCCGCTCATTTAGTGCCTCACTGAATGACACACACCTGGAGAATCATCAGGATTCTATTCCATACTACCACTCATTAAGAGACTTATAGAATAATTCACAATGGGCAATAGTCAGGTGTCTATTTTAAATAGCCTCTCAATCAGTGTTTCATGTAAATATTGAACTTCTATGGAGTAGTCAAGTCACTCTTTAAGAGAGCCACGAATTAAGTGCCTCTCTGAATAATACACACCTGGGTGAAAGCCAGGAATCTATTTCATATGACCTCTCATTCCGGAAATCACTAAATAATACACACATGACAGAATGTCAGCAGGATATTTGGTATGCACATTCATAAAGAACCTGTTTGAATAATGCGAACATGGAGAATAATTTGGAGTCTATGTCATATGGCTACTGATACACACAATCAGTGATTAACGCTCAGCTGTGACATAATAAGAAATCTGTTTCATATGGCCACTTTTTCACAGCCTCACCGAATATTACACACTTGTGATATAATCTGGAGTGTATTTCTTATGGCCACTCATTGAGAAAATTACTGAATAATGCACACCTGCATAATAGTCAGAAGTCCCTATCCTATGGCTACTCATTGAGAGCCTCACTTAACGTACACACCTTGGGAAATAGTCAGGATACTGTTTTATCCCCTCACTCAGACTCTCATTGAATAATGCACACCAGGGGAATAGGCAGGTGTCTTTTTCCTGTGGCCTCTCATTCGGAGTGTCACTGAATAATGTGGAGTATTCAGGAGTCTATTTCCTGTAGACACATATTCAGAGCATCAGTGAATAATGCAAACCTGTGTGATAGTAAGGAATCTAATTAATATGGCCACATATTCACAGCCTCACTGAATAATATACACCTGGAGAATAATTTGGAGTCTATTTCCAATGGACATTCATTCACAGCCTTGGTGAATAATGCACACCTGTGGAGTAGCCAGGAGTCAATTTCATTTGGACACTCATTCTTAGACTCAGTGGATAATATGCACCTGTGAAGTAGTCAGGAGTCTATTTCATATGGCCTCTCTCTCAGTACCTTACTGAGTGGTACACACCTGGGGAATAGTCAGGACAGTTTCATATGGACACTCAATGAGTCCCTCACTGAATAATGCACAACTTTGGAATAGTCAGAAATCTATTTCATTTTGTCACTCTTTCAGAGCCTCAGTGAATAATACACACCTAGAAAACATTAGGGAGTGTGTTTCATGTGGCCAATCATTCAGAGTCTCACGGATTAGTGCACACCTGGAGAATTCTCAAGAGTCTATTTGGAATGACAATGCATTCAGAGACTCTGTGAATAACACACTCCTAGGGAATTGTGAGGAATCCATTCCAAATAGACACATATTCGGAGCATCAGTGAATCATGGACACCAAGAAAATAATCAGGAGTCTATTGCTTCTGCCCTCTCATTCAGCCCCCCCCGTGAATAATGCACGTTTGTCGATTACTGAGGGGTCTGTTTCATATAGCCACTCATTTTGAGCCTCACTGATTAGTACACAACTGAAAAAAACGTCAGGGGTGTATTTCACATGGCCACTCATTCAGAGGCTCAGTGAATAATTCACAGCTGTTGAGTACTCAGGAGATTTTCTCATATGGCAAATCATTTAAAGCCTCACTGAATGATACACAGCTTGGGAATAGTCATGATTCTATTTAATATAAATGCTCATTATGAGCCTCAGTAAATCACACATGTCTGTGTTATACTAAGGATAGTAATTCATTTTTACCCCAATTAATAGATTCTCTGAATATTACACCGTTGTGAAATAATCGAAAGTCAATTTCATATGGTGAGTAATTATGAACCCAAAGAAATAATACTGTACTGGGGAATAGTCAGGAGCCCATTTCATGTGGCCTCACAGAGAATCAGTGAATAATGCACACATAAAAAATACTCAGTGAATATTAGAAGTCTATTTCATATAACCACACAGAGCCTCAGTGAATGATGCACAACACGGTAATAGTCAGGATCCTGTTTCATATGACCACTGATTCAGTATTTCTCTGAATGACACACTGGAGAATCATCAGGATTTTTTTTTCCTAGGACCATTCATTCAGAGCCTTACTGAAAAATGCGCAAGGGGGCAATAGTCAGGAGTCTATTTCATATGGCCTCTCCTTCGGAGCTTCAGTGAATAATGAACACCTATGAAGTAGTTAGGACGCTATTTAAGATAGGCACAAATTAAGCACCTCCCTGAATAATACAAACCTGGGTTACAGTCAGGAGTCTACTTAAAACGGCTACACATTCAGAGTCTCTACTTAATGCACACCTGGAGAATTCTCAAGAGTCTATTTGGAATGACAATGCATTCAGAGACTCTGTGAATAACACACTCCTAGGGAATTGTGAGGAATCCATTCCAAATAGACACATATTCGGAGCATCAGTGAATCATGGACACCAAGAAAATAATCAGGAGTCTATTGCTTCTGCCCTCTCATTCAGCCCCCCCGTGAATAATGCACGTTTGTCGATTACTGAGGGGTCTGTTTCATATAGCCACTCATTTTGAGCCTCACTGATTAGTACACAACTGAAAAAAACGTCAGGGGTGTATTTCACATGGCCACTCATTCAGAGGCTCAGTGAATAATTCACAGCTGTTGAGTACTCAGGAGATTTTCTCATATGGCAAATCATTTAAAGCCTCACTGAATGATACACAGCTTGGGAATAGTCATGATTCTATTTAATATAAATGCTCATTATGAGCCTCAGTAAATCACACATGTCTGTGTTATACTAAGGATAGTAATTCATTTTTACCCCAATTAATAGATTCTCTGAATATTACACCGTTGTGAAATAATCGAAAGTCAATTTCATATGGTGAGTAATTATGAACCCAAAGAAATAATACTGTACTGGGGAATAGTCAGGAGCCTATTTCATGTGGCCTCACAGAGAATCAGTGAATAATGCACACATAAAAAATACTCAGTGAATATTAGAAGTCTATTTCATATAACCACACAGAGCCTCAGTGAATGATGCACAACACGGTAATAGTCAGGATCCTGTTTCATATGACCACTGATTCAGTATTTCTCTGAATGACACACTGGAGAATCATCAGGATTTTTTTTCGTAGGACCATTCATTCAGAGCCTTACTGAAAAATGCACAAGGGGGCAATAGTCAGGAGTCTATTTCATATGGCCTCTCCTTCGGAGCTTCAGTGAATAATGAACACCTATGAAGTAGTTAGGACGCTATTTAAGATAGGCACAAATTAAGCACCTCCCTGAATAATACACACCTGGGTGACAGTCAGGAGTCTACTTAAAACGGCTACACATTCAGAGTCTCTACTTAATGCACACCTGGGAAATAGACAGGAGTCTCTTTTTTATGCCCACTTATTCAGAGTCTCATTCAATAATACACACCTGCAGAAGAGTTAAGAGTCTACTTCATATAGACACCCATTTAGATTCTCAGTGAATAATGCACACCAGGGTAATAGTCTGGAGCCTCTCTCATATAGCTGCTCACTCAGTGCCTCACTGAATGATACACACCTGGAAAATCATCAGGATACTATTCCATAATACCCCACATTCAGAAACTTATAGAATAATTCACAACGGGCAATAGTCTGGTGTCTATTTTAAATAGCCTCTCAATCAGTGTTTCATTTAAATATTGAACTTCTATGGAGTAGTCAAGTCATTCCTTAAGAGAGCCACGAATTAAGTGCCTCTCTGAATGATACACACCTGGGTGAAAGTCGGGAATCTATTTCATATGACCTCTCATTCTGGGAATCACTGAAGAATACACACATGACGGAATGTCAGCAGGATATTTGGTATGCACACTCATAAAAAACCTGTTTGAATAATGCCAACATGGAGAATAATTAGGAGTCTATGTCATATGGCTACTGATTCACAAAATCACTGAATAATGCACACCTGGGAAATAGTCAGGATTCTATTTCATATGGCCTCTCCTTCGGAGCTTCAGTGAATAATGAACACCTATGAAGTAGTTAGGACGCTATTTAAGATAGGCACAAATTAAGCACCTCCCTGAATAATACAAACCTGGGTTACAGTCAGGAGTCTACTTAAAACGGCTACACATTCAGAGTCTCTACTTAATGCACACCTGGGAAATAGACAGGAGTCTCTTTTTTATGCCCACTTATTCAGAGTCTCATTCAATAATACACACCTGCAGAAGAGTTAAGAGTCTACTTCATATAGCCACTCATTTAGAGCCTCAGTGAATAATGCACACCAGGGTAATAGTCTGGAGCCTCTCTCATATAGCTGCTCACTCAGTGCCTCACTGAATGATACACACCTGGAAAATCATCAGGATACTATTCCATAATACCCCACATTCAGAAACTTATAGAATAATTCAAAACGGGCAATAGTCTGGTGTCTATTTTAAATAGCCTCTCAATCAGTGTTTCATGTAAATATTGAACTTCTATGGAGTAGTCAAGTCACTTTTAAGAGAGCCACGAATTAAGTGCCTCTCTGAATGATACACACCTGGGTGAAAGTCGGGAATCTATTTCATGTGACCTCTCATTCTGGGAATCACTGAAGAATACACACATGACGGAATGTCAGCAGGATATTTGGTATGCACACTCATAAAGAACCTGTTTGAATAATGCCAACATGGAGAATAATTTGGAGTCTATGTCATATGGCTACTGATTCACAAAATCACTGAATAATGCTTACCTGTGGAGTAAGAAGAAATCTGTTTCATATGGCCACTTTTTCACAGCCTCACCACATATTGCACACGTGACATAATATGGAGTCTATTTCTTATGGCCACTCATTAAGAGAATTCCTGAATAATGCACATCTGTCGAGTACTGAGGGTCTGTTTCATATGGCCACTCATTCAGAGCCTCACGGAATACTGCACACCTGGAGAATAATTTGGAGTCTATGTCATATGGCTACTGATTCACAAAATCACTGAATAATGCTTACCTGTGGAGTAAGAAGAAATCTGTTTCATATGGCCACTCATTCAGAGCCTCACTGAATAATGCACACCTGTGTAATAGTCAGATATTCCTTTCCTACAGGTACTATATGAGAGCCTCAGTTAACGTTCACACCTGGGGAAATAGTCAGGATTCTGTTTTATCCCCTCATTCAGACTCTCACTGAATAATGAACACCTGTGGAACAGTCAGGACAGTCTCATATGGACACTCAAAGTGTGCCTCACTGAATAATACACACCTGTGGAATAGTCAGGAATCTATTTCATTTTGTCACTCTTTCAGAGCCTCAGTTAGTAATACACACCTGTGGAATAGTCAGGAATCTATTTCATTTTGTCACTCTTTCAGAGCCTCAGTTAGTAATACACACCTGGAGAATAATTTGGAGTCTACTTCCGATGGACATTCATTCAGAGCCTCACTGAATAATGCACACCTGTGGAATAGTCAGGAATCTATTTCATTTTGTCACTCTTTCAGAGCCTCAGTGAATAATACACACCCATGTGATAGTAAGGAATCTAATTAATATGGCCACATATTCAGAGCCTCAGTGAATAATGCACATCTGTCGAGTACTGAGGGTCTGTTTCATATGGGCACTCATTTCTAACCTCAATGAATAATACACACCTGTGGAATAGTCAGGACAGTCTCATATGGACACTCAAAGTGTGCCTCACTGAATAATGCACACCTGTGGAATAGTCAGGAATCTATTTCATTTTGTCACTCTTTCAGAGCCTCAGTTAGTAATACACACCTAGAAAACATTGGGAGTGTGTTTCATGTGGCAACTCATTCAGAGCCTCAGTGAATAATTCACAGCTATTGAGTACTCAGGAGCCTTTCTCATATGGCGAATCATTCAGAGCCTCACTGAATAATACACACTTCGGGAATAATTAAGAATCTATTTTATATGGCCTCTCATTCAGAGTGTTACTGAATAACGTGGAGTATTCAGTAGTCTATTTCTTGTAGACACATATTCAGAGCCTCACGGAATACTGCACACCTGGAGAATTCTCAAGGGTCTATTTGGAATGGCGATGCATTCAGCGACTCTGTGAATAACACACTCCTAGGAAATTGTGAGGAATCCATTCCAAATGGCCACATATTCAGAGCCTCACTGAATAATGCACACCTGGGAAATAGTCAGGATTCTGTTTTATCCCTCATTCAGACTCTCACTGAATAATGCTTACCTGTGGAGTAAGAAGAAATCTGTTTCATATGGCCACTCATTCAGAGCCTCACTGAATAATGCTTACCTGTGGAGTAAGAAGAAATCTGTTTCATATGGCCACTTTTTCACAGCCTCACCACATATTGCACACGTGACATAATATGGAGTCTATTTCTTATGGCCACTCATTAAGAGAATTCCTGAATAATGCACATCTGTCGAGTACTGAGGGTCTGTTTCATATGGCCACTCATTTAGAGCCTCAGTGAATAATTCACAGCTATTGAGTACTCAGGAGCCTTTCTCATATGGCGAATCATTCAGAGCCTCACGGAATACTGCACACCTGGAGAATAATTTGGAGTCTACTTCCGATGGACATTCATTCAGAGCCTCGGTGAATAATGCACATCTGTCGAGTACTGAGGGTCTGTTTCATATGGCCACTCAGAGTATCAGTGAATAATGCACACCTGTGGAGTAAGAAGAAATCTGTTTCATATGGCCACTCAGAGAATCAGTGAATAATGCACACCTGGGAAATAGTCAGGATTCTATTTCATATAGCCACATATTCAGAGCCTCACTGAATAATGCACACATGAAAAATACTCCGTGAATATTAGGAGTCTATTTTATATGGCCACTCATTCAGAGCCTCACTGAATAATGCACACCAGGGTAATAGTCTGGAGCCTCTCTCATATAGCTGCTCACTCAGTGCCTCACTGAATGATACACACCTGGAAAATCATCAGGATACTATTCCATAATACCCCACATTCAGAAACTTATAGAATAATTCAAAACGGGCAATAGTCTGGTGTCTATTTTAAATAGCCTCTCAATCAGTGTTTCATGTAAATATTGAACTTCTATGGAGTAGTCAAGTCACTTTTAAGAGAGCCACGAATTAAGTGCCTCTCTGAATGATACACACCTGGGTGACAGTCAGGAGTCTATTTCATATGGCCACTCATTAAGAGAATTCCTGAATAATGCACACCTGGGAAATAGTCAGGATTCTATTTCATATAGCCACTCATTTAGAGCCTCAGTGAATAATACACACCTGGAGAATAATTTGGAGTCTATGTCATATGGCTACTGATTCACAAAATCACTGAATAATGCACACCTGTGGAATAGTCAGGAATCTATTTCATTTTGTCACTCTTTCAGAGCCTCAGTGAATAATACACACCTGTGGAATAGTCAGGAATCTATTTCATTTTGTCACTCTTTCAGAGCCTCAGTGAATAATGCACACATGAAAAATACTCCGTGAATATTAGGAGTCTATTTTATATGGCCACACAGAGCCTCAGTGAATAATGCACACCTGGGAAATAGTCAGGATTCTATTTCATATGGCCACTCATTCAGAGCCTCACTGAATGATACACACCTGGAAAATCATCAGGATACTATTCCATAATACCCCACATTCAGAAACTTATAGAATAATTCAAAACGGGCAATAGTCTGGTGTCTATTTTAAATAGCCTCTCAATCAGTGTTTCATGTAAATATTGAACTTCTATGGAGTAGTCAAGTCACTTTTAAGAGAGCCACGAATTAAGTGCCTCTCTGAATGATACACACCTGGGTGACAGTCAGGAGTCTATTTCATATGGCCACTCATTCAGAGCCTCAGTGAATAATGCACACCTGTGGAATAGTCAGGAATCTATTTCATTTTGTCACTCTTTCAGAGCCTCAGTGAATAATGCACACCTGTGGAGTAAGAAGAAATCTGTTTCATATGGCCACTCATTCAGAGCCTCAGTGAATAATACACACCTGTGGAATAGTCAGGAATCTATTTCATATGGCCACTCATTTAGAGCCTCAGTGAATAATGCACACATGAAAAATACTCCGTGAATATTAGGAGTCTATTTTATATGGCCACTCATTCAGAGCCTTATTGAATAATTCACAAGGGGCAATAATCAGGAGTCTATTTCATATGGCCACTCATTTAGAGCCTCAGTGAATAATACACATCTGAGGAATCATCAGGATTCTATTCCATACTGCCAATCAGTCAGAACCTCATTGAAAAATTCACAACGGGCAATAGTCAGGTGACTATTTTATATGGCCTCTCATTTAGAGCTTCAGTGAATAATGAACTTCTATGGAGTAGTCAGGACCCTATTTAAGATAGCCACAAATTAAGCACCTCCATGAATGATACACACCTGGGTGATAGTCAGGAGTCTATTTCATATGGCCACTCATTCAGAGCCTCACTGATTAATACACACCTGGGTGATAGTCAGGAGTCTATTTTATATGGCCACTCATTCAGAGCCTCACTGAATAATACACACCTGCAGACAAGTTAAGAGTCTACTTCATATAGCCACCCATTTAGATCCTCAGTGAATAATGAACACCAAGGTAATAGTCAGGATCCTGTTTCATATGACCACTGACTCAGTATCTTTTGAATGACACACCAGGGATTCGTCAGGAATTTGATCCATAGGACCATTCATTCAGAGCCTCAGTGAATAATACACATCTGAGGAATCATCAGGATTCTATTCCATACTGCCAATCAGTCAGAACCTCATTGAAAAATTCACAACGGGCAATAGTCTGGTGTCTATTTTAAATAGCCTCTCAATCAGTGTTTCATGTAAATATTGAACTTCTATGGAGTAGTCAAGTTACTCTTTAAGAGAGCCACAAATTAAGTGCCTCTCTGAATTATACACACCTGGGTGAAAGTCGGGAATCTATTTCATATGACCTCTTATTCTGGGAATCACTGAAGAATACACACATGACGGAATGTCAGCAGGATATTTGGTATGCACATTCATAAAGAACCTGTTTGAATAATGCGAACATGGAGAATAATTTGGAGTCTATGTCATATGGCTACTGATTCACAAAATCACTGAAAAATGCTTACCTGTGGAGTAAGAAGAAATCTGTTTCATATGGCCACTTTTTCACAGCCTCACCGCATATTACACACGTGATATAATATGGAGTCTATTTCTTTTTTTTTTAATTTTTATTGCATTGTAGGTGTGGGGGTACATGTGCAGAACGTGCAAGATAGTTGCATAGGTACACACATAACACTGTGCTTTGCTGCCTTCCTCCCTTCACCCACACTTGGTATTCATCCCCAGGCCATCTCCCCCAGCCCCCCACCTCCTGTCCCTCCCCCATTCCCCCCAACAGTCCCCAGTGAATAGTAGACCGCCTCTCTGTGTCCATGTGTTCTCATTTTTCTCACCCACATATGAGTGAGTATATGCGGTATTTCTTTTTCTGTTCTTGTGTCAGTTTGCTGAGAATTATGTTCTCCAGATTCATCCATGTCCCTACAAAGGACACAAACTCATCATTTTTGATTGCTGCATAATATTCCATGGTGTATATGTGCCACATTTTCCCAGTCCAGTCTATCATCGTTGGGCATTTGGGTTGGTTCCAGGTTCTTGCTATGGTAAACAGTGCTGCAATGAACATTCGTGTGCATGTGTCCTTATAGTAGAACGATTTATAGTCCTTTGGATAGATACCCAGTAATGGGATTGCTGGGTCAAATGGAATTTCTATTTCTAGGTCCCTGAGGAATCGCATCACTGTCTTCCACATTGGTTGAACTAATTTACATTCCCACCAACAGTGTAAGAGTGTTCCTATTTCTCCACATCCTCTCCAGCATCTGCTGTCTCCAGATTTTTTAATGATCGCCATTCTAACAGGTGTGAGATGGTATCTCAATGTGGTTTTGATTTGCATCTCTAATGACCAGGATGATGAGCACTTTTTCATATGTTTATTGGCCTCATGTATGTCTTCTTTTGTAAAGTTTCTGTTCATATCCTTTGCCCATTTTTGAATGGGCTTGTTTGTTTTTTTCCTGTAAATCTGTTTGAGTTCTTTGTAAATTCTGGATATCAGCCTTTGTCAGATGTAAACTGCAAAGATTTTTCCCATTCTGATGGTTGCCAATTCACTCTAGTGACTGTTTCTTTTGCTGTGCAGAAGCTGTGGAGTTTGATTAGGTCCCATTTGTCAATTTGCTTTTGTTGCCAATGCTTTTGTGTTTTGTCATGAAGTCCTTGCCTACCCTATGTCCTGAATGGTTTTGCCTAGATTTTCTTCTAGGGTTTTTATGGTATCAGGTCTTGTTTAAGTCTTTAATCCATCTGGAGTTAATTTTAGTGTAAGGTGTCAGGAAGGGGTCCAGTTTCTGCTTTCTGCATGGCTAGCCAGTTTTCCCAACACCATTTATTAAATAGGAATCCTTTCATTGCCTGTTTTTGTCTGGTTTATCAAAGATAATATGGTTGTAGATATTTTGTGTTGCCTCTGATGCTTCTGTTCTGTTCCATTGGTCTATATCTCTGTTTTGGTACCAGTACCATGCTGTTTTGATTACTGTAGCCTTGTAGTATAGTTTGAAGTCTGGTAGCGTGATGCCTCCCGCTGTGTTCCTTTTGCTTAGAATTGACTTGGCTATGCGGGCTCTTTTTTGGTTCCATATGAAATTCATGGTGTTTTTTTCTAGTTCTGTGAAGAAATTCAATGGTAGTTTGATGGGGATAGCATTGAATGTGTAAATTACTTTGGGCAGTATAGGATTTTCACGATATTGATTCTTTCTAACCACGAGCATGGAATGTTTCTCCATCTGTTTGTGTCCTCTCTTATATCGTTGAGCAGTTGTTTGTAGTTTTCCTTAAAGAGGTCCCTTACATTCCTAGTGAGTTGTATTCGTAGGTATTTTATTTTCTTTGTAGCAATTGTGAATGGCAGTTCATTCTTAATTTGGTTCTCTTTAAGTCTGTTATTGGTGTATAGGAATGCTTGTGATTTTTGAACATTGATTTTATATCCTGAGACTTTGCTGAAGTTGCTTATCAGTTGCAGGAGCTTTTGGGCTGAGGTGATGGGGTCTTCTAGGTATACTATCATGTCGTCTGCAAATAGAGACAATTTGGCTTCCACCTTTCCTATTTGAATACACTTTATTTCTTTTTGTTGCCTGATTGCTCTGGCTAGAACTTCCAGTACTATGCTGAGTAGAAGTGGTGAGAGAGGGCATCCTTGTCTAGTGCCGGATTTCAAAGGGAATGCTTCCAGTTTTTGCCCATTAAGTATGATATTGGCTGTTGGTTTGTCGTAAATAGCTTTTATTACTTTGAGATATGTTCCATCAATACCAAGTTTATTGAGGGTTTTCAGCATAAAAAGCTGTTGAATTTTGTCAAATGCCTTCTCTGCATCAATTGAGATAATCATGTGGTTTTTGTTTTTGCTTCTGTTTATGTGGTGAATTACATTTATAGACTTGCGTATGTTGAACCAGCCTTGCATCCCCGGGATGAATCCTACTTGATCATGATGGATAAGTTTTTTCATGTGCTGTTGCAATCGGTTTGCCAGTATTTTATTGAAGATTTTTGAATCTATGTTCATCATGGATATTGGCCTGAAGTTTTCTTTTCTTGTTGAGTCTCTGCCAGGTTTTGGTATCAGCATGATGTTGGTCTCATAAAATGATTTGGGAAGGGTTCCCTCTTTTGGATTATTTGGAATAGTTTCAGAAGGAATGGTACCAGATCCTCTTTGTGTGTCTGGTAGAATTCAGCTGTGAACCCATCTGGACCTGGGCTTTTTTTGTGTGGTAGGCTCTTAATTGCTGCCTCAACTTCAGACCTTGTTATTGGTCTATTCATAGTTTCGGCTTCCTCCTGGTTTAGGCTTGGGAGGACACAGGCGTCCAGGAATTTATCCATTTCTTCCTGATTTACTAGTTTATGTGCATAGAGTTGTTTGTAGTATTCTCTGATGATGGTTTGAATTTCTGTGGAATCTGTGGTGATTTCCCTTTATTATTTTTATTGCATCTATTTGGTTGTTCTCTCTTTTTCTTTTTATCAGTCTGGCTAGTGGTCTGTCTATTTTGTTGATCTTTTCAAAAACCAGCTCTTAGATTTATTGATTTTTGAAGGGTTTTCTTGTCTCTATCTCCTTCAGTTCTGCTCTGATCTTAGTTATTTCTTGTCGTCGGCTAGGTTTTGAGCTTTTTTGATCTTGCTCCTCTAGCTCTTTCTATTTTGATGATAGGGTGTTAATTTTGGATCTCTTCACTCTTCTCATGTGGGCACTTATTGCTATATATTTTCCTCTACAGACTGCATTAAATGTGTCCCAGAGATTCTGGTACGTTGTGTCTTCATTCTCGTTGGTTTTAAAGAACTTCTTTATTTCTGCCTTCATTTCATTGTTTATCCAATCAACATTCAAGAGCCAGGTGTTCAGTTTCCATGAAGCTGTGCGGTTCTGAGTTATTTTCTGAATTCTGAGTTCCAACTTGATTGCACTATGGTCTGAGAGACTGTTTGTTATGATTTCAGTTGTTTTGCATTTGCTGAGGAGTGCTTTACTTCCAATTATGTGGTCAATTTTGGAATAGGGGTGATGTGGTGCTGAGAAGAATGTATATTCTGTGGATTTTGGGTGGAGAGTTCTGTAAATGTCTATCAAGTTTGCTTGTTCCAGGTCTGAGTTCAAGTCCTGGATATCCTTGTTAATTTTCTGTCTGGTTGATCTGTCTGCTATTAACAGTGGAGTGTTAAAGTCTCCCACTATTATTGTGTCGGAGTCCAAGTCTCTTTCTAAATCATTAAGAACTTGCCTTATATATCTGGGTGCTCCTACATTGGGTCCATATATATTAAGAATCGTTATCTCTTCTTGTTGTATTGATCCATTTACCATTATGTAATGACCTTCTTTGTCCCTTTTGATCTTTGTTGCTTTAAAGTCTATTTTATCAGAGATGTGAATTGCAACTCCTGCTTGTTTTTGCTCTACATTTGCTTGGTAAATCTTCCTCCATCCTTTTATTTTGAGCCTTTGTGTATCTTTCCATGTGAGGTGGGTTTCCTGGATACAGCACACCGATGGGTTTTGGTTTTTTATTCAATTTGCCAGTCTGTGTCTTTTGATTGGTGCATTTAGCCCATTTAAATTCAGGGTTAATATTGTTATGTGTGAATTTGATACTGCCATTTTGATGCTAGCTGACTGTTTTGCCCATTGGTTCATGTACATTCTTCATATTGTTGATGGTCTTTAGCATTTGGTATGCTTTTAGGATGGCTGGAACTTAACATTCATTCATAGAAATGGAACCTGTCCACTCCATTACTAATGCGAGCCTAACACTGAAAACTGCAAGGGAATGTTCAAACTTTAGATTCTATTGGCCATACAACTGTGGACTTGAGAGCACCATTCAGTGAGCCGAGTTATGAATAAAACCTTTCTGTGGACTTATGTATTCCTACACCCTGGAATAGTCATCGAGTCTATTTCCCATTGGCTAGGTTCAATCCTTACGAGAGCTTCCATGGAGCGCATGATTAAAGAGTACACACGTGGTGACCGAGCCCCACTATTAGACGTAGTTATGCTGCACATGTTAGGGGCTAAAATAAGTAATAGTAGTAGTAGGATGGCAAAATAATGCATCCATGATTCTTTTTCACGGAATTGGTGAATAACCATGCCCTCGCATAGTTGCCCTAAGTAAATTCTAATGCAGTTTCCATAATAATGCGAATAAGGGCTCGAAACTTATACACCCTTTGGTGAATCATTATGCATCAATACGGACTGAATCAGGAGCCCTGGAATACTACTCATTTTTGGAGTACCCTCAATCTTGGAAACATGTTTGTTTTAAATAGTGCTGACGAAAAAGTCTGGGTAATGTTTTAAGCCCCAGTGAATAGCCTTCCTATGCCTTAAGACCCACGCTAAGTAAGCAGTTGTTCCTAGATTATACTGAGAGGTATCTAGGAACTAACAGTCCGAGGGGTCTTGCCAGCTTCAGAGCACTTGATAACTTTGAAGTAATCAAACATCAGGAGGAATAATACCGCAAGATATTAAGTAGGAATCAGTCCTATTCTGATAGTGGGTGAGAGAAGTAGCCGTACCCGCCTGAAATTTGCGGATCCCGCTGAGGATGTTCCCACAAGTAAAGTAATAGCCATCTAGCTCCTTCATTTCGTAGCTCTCAAAACCCCCGCAGGACAAAAAAAAATGAGTGAGAATGGATCTCGCCTTACGCGTCTCTACAGCTTTTAAAGCTGTCGCTAGCACCTTTATGATGTTACTGTAAACCATGAACTGCCTCACCGTTGGAATAAACACTTTCGGCAGTCGAATTTTTGACCCATGTTTCAGTAGAGCCGTGGATCCAGGGGATTCAATAAGTTAAGGGCCCAGCTAGTCTACTATTCACGAGAGCCCCACGTAAGCATTAAATAGCACTGGAGACTCCTGGAGGTTGAAGAATCGTACATCAGCCTATACTGAGAAGCTTCAGTATTTTCCGAGACCATAAAAGTGTAATGCCGTATACCGAAGTATAGCCGAACTACTACCATTTTGTCAGCCACATTAGTGATGTCCGTACCACAGGACGGCAGTGGCCATGCACATCAGAACCTCTAATAAGTAAACTGCACCCGCTGACACATCCCCATTCCTATGTCGGGTAGTCTGTGACTTCACCCCGCATTATCTTAGCAGTGTCAGGGACTTATGAATGTAATGCATGCAGTGCCTGCACAATGAGTACCTCCACCTAGTTGGTCATGCTTATGCGTAAACTACTAAGTAAATGTGCCGATTATAGGGTAAAGAATACGATTACCTCGTTTGATAGTCCTAGATTGGATCAGAGATGGCCACTATCCCTGACGATGCATAATTCACCATCTACTGTGGATCAGTTCCGAAACTTCAGTGAGAGTCATGAACTTGTCGGAACACTCCATGTTATGCAGAACTAGCTAATCTATTTGGGCCACCTGCTGCATTAATGAGATAAAGCTATCCTCATTCCGAGGAACCGTTTTTGCCCAGGGCCTTAAGTCGTCCATTACAATCACAGCACACTGTTGAGGTCCCATGACACTAATTTACACCCTGACTGTCCATTTCACAGGACACCCCGGGGCAGTTCTGACCAGATTGGGGGAGTTGAGTTCGACCTGTCAAAGTTTTCTTTTCCAGGCATGAGTCCTGGTGGTCCCTAGAAACATTATCACAGTTTGTGATATAGGGTCGTCCCAAAAGACCTTTTCGAAAGATTTGTTTAGCTACGTAGACGCTTATGATTTCAGTCCAAGGACCCGTCTTGAAAAAGGCAGTGGTACGAGATGGTCAGGATCTGCAGGTCTCATGTGAAATACTGCAACTGGTTTTCAAAGAGCTCCAAAGTGGTCATGGACCCCTCGCCGATTGTTTTAAAAATGAATAACGCAGTGACCATGTCACGCTCGAAAAACCTGTATTTTCGTTAGACCAGTTTGTTCGTTAGCGTACAGTACACTTTTGCAGTACGTCATAAAGGGTAACCCCTGTTTTTCCACTTTACTGGTTCCTAAAGTAATGAATTGTTTGAAACAGTTAGGAGACTATTGTAGTCCCATATTGGGTACCAGAGGGTTAATCGAGTGCTACGCATTCGTACTAGGCTGCTCAGCTATACTCAGATGCAGATTAGTGATCTTTTTGGTTCCGCCAGTAAGAGAATATTCGACGGGGTTTGTGCTCGTTATGTGGATTGACTGCTACAAATGTTTTACCTTATAGTCCCAGGTGGCACACCTGCGCAGGGCCCCGGTCCACCATTAAGCTGGCCCCTTGTAGGTGGCAGACTCGTTAGATCTGACCTCACACTGAACGAAGTATTTTGATTTTTTGCTACACCTCTAATTGCACTGAAACAGTAATTAGTAGTACAAACTTATGATCCCACCCTCCTTGTGTAAGTTTGAGCCTGAAGAGGCTGTTTTCTAGTATGTCTATTCTACACGGTCAATGATTTCACTTAAACGTGAGCCCAGTATGCTGTTGTTATTTGCACGAAGTCAATAGAACACATCCTGGGGTCGAAGAATGGTTGTGAGAAGCTTCGTGGATTCAGAATGTGTCTTTTCGTCATTTGTAGTATCGACAATACTTGAGCAGTTCTGGAGTCCACACCCTTTGACTTCATCATGGATACACATACGAGCCTGAATGCCACTGAGTTTGTGTACACCACGTCCATCCTTTGCGAACATCATGTTATGCCTACTCTGCTTCAGGTCGCGGTGTAATATCTCAGAGTCTTGTGAACATTAGATTCCTACCTGCGGGAATCATCTGATGGAGTTGTTATTGAGGCCACCCTTATAAAATGTATTTCCTATCCCATAAGGGTTTTGGATCACCACCTATTTGTGAGCCTCACCTCGAATAAATTCTGAGACTGGTCTGGCAGTCTCAATGGGAAATCTCCTGGGAGAATGTTCGGTAAACTGCCACTCAGCTTAAATCGAGCATTCCAGATCTGGACAGAGACTGAATTAATTTAGTCTAACACGACCCATGTTCAGGATCTACAAGCGTCAGTTTCTGTCTAGTCTAGCTGTGGCCGATAGTTGGAGATCCCAGCTGCTAATAACAGTCGGACGGACAGATAATCCAAAAGGGGAGCTTTACCACATCAGTTTTCTGGAGCCATGAAACACTTGCACAATTGTTTTTCTGACGAGAGCTCAGTATCAAAGATATCTGCACAGTCTGCCGTCTATTCTAGGAGTATCAGGTTTATTCAGAAGCCCGTATCATAGCACACCTCCGAACATCAATGACTACCTTCAACCGGAAAAAAAAAGGTCACACAGCTGGGAGTACTTGTATTGGTCTCAGGGGAAGTTCAGTTTATTTTGTATAGAAGTACCATTGTTTCCGGGTTCTATTAAGTTGGGTTCAGTGCAGCCTAAATAACATCGTCAGGGACTTGTCATAGTGACACGCCGTAGTCCCCAAGTGACGCATGTTTATGAGTGAAAAATTAAGTGTGAGCCCTAATTATTCGCCAATTCTGATTCCAACAGGACTGCCTCTTGGCACTAGAACAGTGATACATTTATGCACCTGTGATAGTCAGGGGTGTTTATTTTACAGTCTGATCTATAGTGGTCTCTCATTCACCTGTTGGGACGAGCCACTCAGTGTCTCCAGAGTAGTTTCAACCAGACACAACTATGACGCGAGTGTCAAGATATTTTATGATACCATACAAAACCTGTTTAAATAATGCAAACATAGAGAATAATTAGGAGTCTATGTCATATGGCTACTGATTCACAAAATCAGTGAATAATGCACACCTGTGGAGTAATAAGATGTCTGTTTCATATGGCCACTCATTCAGAGCCTCAGTGAATAATGCACACCTGTGGAATAGTCAAAATTCTATTTTATTTGGTCGCTCATTCTTAGACTCAGTGGATAATATGCACCTGTGAAGTAGTCAGGAGTCTATTTCATATGGCCTCTCTCTCAGTACCTTACTGAGTGGTACACACCTGGGGAATAGTCAGGACAGTTTCATATGGACACTCAATGAGTCCCTCACTGAATAATGCACAACTTTGGAATAGTCAGAAATCTATTTCATTTTGTCACTCTTTCAGAGCCTCAGTGAATAATACACACCTAGAAAACATTAGGGAGTGTGTTTCATGTGGCCAATCATTCAGAGTCTCACGGATTAGTGCACACCTGGAGAATTCTCAAGAGTCTATTTGGAATGACAATGCATTCAGAGACTCTGTGA
Organism: Saguinus midas; assembly: GCA_021498475.1. Lineage (NCBI taxonomy): Eukaryota > Metazoa > Chordata > Mammalia > Primates > Cebidae > Saguinus > Saguinus midas. The sequence continues at coordinate 155,570,489 of CM038397.1, forward strand.
ATAACACACTCCTAGGGAATTGTGAGGAATCCATTCCAAATGGACACATATTCAGAGCATCAGTGAATCATGGACACCAAGAAAATAATCAGGAGTCTATTGCTTCTGCCCTCTCATTCAGCCCCCCCGTGAATAATGCACGTTTGTCGATTACTGAGGGGTCTGTTTCATATAGCCACTCATTTTGAGCCTCACTGATTAGTACACAACTGAAAAAAACGTCAGGGGTGTATTTCACATGGCCACTCATTCAGAGGCTCAGTGAATAATTCACAGCTGTTGAGTACTCAGGAGATTTTCTCATATGGCAAATCATTTAAAGCCTCACTGAATGATACACAGCTTGGGAATAGTCATGATTCTATTTAATATAAATGCTCATTATGAGCCTCAGTAAATCACACATGTCTGTGTTATACTAAGGATAGTAATTCATTTTTACCCCAATTAATAGATTCTCTGAATATTACACCGTTGTGAAATAATCGAAAGTCAATTTCATATGGTGAGTAATTATGAACCCAAAGAAATAATACTGTACTGGGGAATAGTCAGGAGCCCATTTCATGTGGCCTCACAGAGAATCAGTGAATAATGCACACATAAAAAATACTCAGTGAATATTAGAAGTCTATTTCATATAACCACACAGAGCCTCAGTGAATGATGCACAACACGGTAATAGTCAGGATCCTGTTTCATATGACCACTGATTCAGTATTTCTCTGAATGACACACTGGAGAATCATCAGGATTTTTTTATTCCCTAGGACCATTCATTCAGAGCCTTACTGAAAAATGCTCAAGGGGGCAATAGTCAGGAGTCTATTTCATATGGCCTCTCCTTCGGAGCTTCAGTGAATAATGAACACCTATGAAGTAGTTAGGACGCTATTTAAGATAGGCACAAATTAAGCACCTCCCTGAATAATACAAACCTGGGTTACAGTCAGGAGTCTACTTAAAACGGCTACACATTCAGAGTCTCTACTTAATGCACACCTGGGAAATAGACAGGAGTCTCTTTTTTATGCCCACTTATTCAGAGTCTCATTCAATAATACACACCTGCAGAAGAGTTAAGAGTCTACTTCATATAAACACCATTTAGATTCTCAGTGAATAATGCACACCAGGGTAATAGTCTGGAGCCTCTCTCATATAGCTGCTCACTCAGTGCCTCACTGAATGATACACACCTGGAAAATCATCAGGATACTATTCCATAATACCCCACATTCAGAAACTTATAGAATAATTCAAAACGGGCAATAGTCTGGTGTCTATTTTAAATAGCCTCTCAATCAGTGTTTCATGTAAATATTGAACTTCTATGGAGTAGTCAAGTCACTTTTAAGAGAGCCACGAATTAAGTGCCTCTCTGAATGATACACACCTGGGTGAAAGTCGGGAATCTATTTCATGTGACCTCTCATTCTGGGAATCACTGAAGAATACACACATGACGGAATGTCAGCAGGATATTTGGTATGCACACTCATAAAGAACCTGTTTGAATAATGCCAACATGGAGAATAATTTGGAGTCTATGTCATATGGCTACTGATTCACAAAATCACTGAATAATGCTTACCTGTGGAGTAAGAAGAAATCTGTTTCATATGGCCACTTTTTCACAGCCTCACCACATATTGCACACGTGACATAATATGGAGTCTATTTCTTATGGCCACTCATTAAGAGAATTCCTGAATAATGCACACCTGTGTAATAGTCAGATATTCCTTTCCTACAGGTACTATATGAGAGCCTCAGTTAACGTTCACACCTGGGGAAATAGTCAGGAGTCTCTTTTTATGCCCACTTATTCAGAGTCTCACGGATTAGTGCACACCTGGAGAATAATTTGGAGTCTATTTCCAATGGACATTCATTCACAGCCTTGGTGAATAATGCACAACTTTGGAATAGTCAGAAATCTATTTCATTTTGTCACTCTTTCAGAGCCTCAGTGAATAATGCACACCTGTGGAGTAGCCAGGAGTCAATTTCATTTGGACACTCATTCTTAGACTCAGTGGATAATATGCACCTGTGAAGTAGTCAGGAGTCTATTTCCAATGGACATTCATTCACAGCCTTGGTGAATAATGCACACCTGTGTAATAGTCAGATATTCCTTTCCTACAGGTACTATATGAGAGCCTCAGTTAACGTTCACACCTGGGGAATAGTCAGGAGCCCATTTCATGTGGCCTCACAGAGAATCAGTGAATAATGCACAACTTTGGAATAGTCAGAAATCTATTTCATTTTGTCACTCTTTCAGAGCCTCAGTGAATAATGCACGTTTGTCGATTACTGAGGGGTCTGTTTCATATGGCCACTTTTCACAGCCTCACCACATATTGCACACGTGACATAATATGGAGTCTATTTCTTATGGCCACTCATTCAGAGGCTCAGTGAATAATTCACAGCTGTTGAGTACTCAGGAGATTTTCTCATATGGCAAATCATTTAAAGCCTCACTGAATAATGCACACCTGTGGAGTAGCCAGGAGTCAATTTCATTTGGACACTCATTCTTAGACTCAGTGGATAATATGCACCTGTGAAGTAGTCAGGAGTCTATTTCATATGGCCACTTTTCACAGCCTCACTGAATAATGCACAACTTTGGAATAGTCAGAAATCTATTTCATTTTGTCACTCTTTCAGAGCCTCAGTGAATAATGCACACCTGGGAAATAGACAGGAGTCTCTTTTTATGCCCACTTATTCAGAGTCTCATTCAATAATACACACCTGCAGAAGAGTTAAGAGTCTACTTCATATAAACACCATTTAGATTCTCAGTGAATAATGCACACCTGTGGAGTAGCCAGGAGTCAATTTCATATGGTGAGTAATTATGAACCCAAAGAAATAATACTGTACTGGGAATAGTCAGGAGTCTATTTCATATGGCCTCTCCTTCGGAGCTTCAGTGAATAATGCACGTTTGTCGATTACTGAGGGGTCTGTTTCATATGGCCACTCATTAAGAGAATTCCTGAATAATGCACACCTGTGGAGTAAGAAGAAATCTGTTTCATATGGCCACTTTTCACAGCCTCACTGAATAATGCACACCTGTGGAGTAGCCAGGAGTCAATTTCATTTGGACACTCATTCTTAGACTCAGTGGATAATATGCACCTGTGAAGTAGTCAGGAGTCTATTTCATATGGCCACTTTTCACAGCCTCACTGAATAATGCACACCAGGGTAATAGTCTGGAGCCTCTCTCATATAGCTGCTCACTCAGTGCCTCACTGAATAATGCACACCAGGGTAATAGTCTGGAGCCTCTCTCATATAGCTGCTCACTCAGTGCCTCACTGAATAATGCACACATAAAAATACTCAGTGAATATTAGAAGTCTATTTCATATGGCCTCTCCTTCGGAGCTTCAGTGAATAATGCACACATAAAAATACTCAGTGAATATTAGAAGTCTATTTCATATGGCCACTTTTCACAGCCTCACTGAATGATACACAGCTTGGGAATAGTCAGGAGCCCATTTCATGTGGCCTCACAGAGAATCAGTGAATAATGCACACCAGGGTAATAGTCTGGAGCCTCTCTCATATAGCTGCTCACTCAGTGCCTCACTGAATGATACACAGCTTGGGAATAGTCAGGAGCCCATTTCATGTGGCCTCACAGAGAATCAGTGAATAATGCACGTTTGTCGATTACTGAGGGGTCTGTTTCATATGGCCACTCATTAAGAGAATTCCTGAATAATGCACAACTTTGGAATAGTCAGAAATCTATTTCATTTTGTCACTCTTTCAGAGCCTCAGTGAATAATTCACAGCTGTTGAGTACTCAGGAGATTTTCTCATATGGCAAATCATTTAAAGCCTCACTGAATAATGCACACCTGTGGAGTAGCCAGGAGTCAATTTCATTTGGACACTCATTCTTAGACTCAGTGGATAATATGCACCTGTGAAGTAGTCAGGAGTCTATTTCATATGGCCACTTTTCACAGCCTCACTGAATAATATACACCTGGAGAATAATTTGGAGTCTATTTCTTATGGCCACTCATTCAGAGCCTTACTGAAAAATGCTCAAGGGGCAATAGTCAGGAGTCTATTTCATATGGCCTCTCTCTCAGTACCTTACTGAGTGGTACACACCTGGGGAATAGTCAGGAGCCCATTTCATGTGGCCTCACAGAGAATCAGTGAATAATGCACACCAGGGTAATAGTCTGGAGCCTCTCTCATATAGCTGCTCACTCAGTGCCTCACTGAATAATGCACACCTGTGGAGTAGCCAGGAGTCAATTTCATTTGGACACTCATTCTTAGACTCAGTGGATAATATGCACCTGTGAAGTAGTCAGGAGTCTATTGCTTCTGCCCTCTCATTCAGCCCCCGTGAATAATGCACACCAGGGTAATAGTCTGGAGCCTCTCTCATATAGCTGCTCACTCAGTGCCTCACTGAATAATGCACACCAGGGTAATAGTCTGGAGCCTCTCTCATATAGCTGCTCACTCAGTGCCTCACTGAATAATGCACACCAGGGTAATAGTCTGGAGCCTCTCTCATATAGCTGCTCACTCAGTGCCTCACTGAATAATGCACACCAGGGTAATAGTCTGGAGCCTCTCTCATATAGCTGCTCACTCAGTGCCTCACTGAATAATGCTTACCTGTGGAGTAAGAAGAAATCTGTTTCATATGGCCACTCATTCAGAGGCTCAGTGAATAATTCACAGCTGTTGAGTACTCAGGAGATTTTCTCATATGGCAAATCATTTAAAGCCTCACTGAATAATGCACACATAAAACACCACCTTTTTTCACCCTTAGATGCTCTGTCTCAGGGAGTTGGGGCTTTCTTTATGAGTATCTGTTGCACTGTCCTACCCCACTAGGCGGCAGTCTATTCACTATTTGCCTGCCGGGGCTTTGACCTGCTAGCGCGGGTCCGCCCTGTTGCTGCCTGGTGGAGTCTCTCTGTTATGGCAGGTTGCCTCGGGAATGGCAGGCTGCGTCAGACCTGGGCGGTACTTCAGCGGGGGTGCACTGGGTCAGTGATGGTGGATGCCCCTCCCTCACCAGGCTGCACCGTCCTAGATGCCAGCAGCAAAACTCTCAGCCCCAAGCGCCTCCAGTCGCTGCCCTGCTTGTCCCCGTGAGCGTGGGACCCGCCGAGCCCAATCATCCAGCTCCCTGCCTCAGAGTCCGTCCTCTCTCTCTCTCTTCCTCTCCCCAAGCTGAAAGGTCGACTCTCTCGCTGTCGCCTCAGGAGCCTGACGCTAGGGCACTGGGATTCATGCGATCTCCCGTGCTGCTGCCCACTACCCCGGCTCAGATCACGCTTCCCAGGAAACTCCTGGTCTGGCTCATTGTCCAAGTCCCGTTCAATCAGATGGACATGCCAATATGCCCTTCCAAATCTCAGATTGCCGGTTTAACAGGGGACCCAGACCAGTGAGTTCTGCGCCGGTTCCCGCTGTGGCGCCGGCTGAAGAAGCGGCGGGAGCCGGCTGCGTTACCCGGCTGCACTAGAGTCCAGTGTCTCTCCCACAGCTGGGACATTCAACACTCTGTGGGCATAACATGTTCATCCGAGAATGCGGCTAGGACTCACCCTCTGCGCCTTCACCGAGAGGTGCAATCCTGAGTCGCCTCTACGACACCATCTTCTGGAGTCTATTTCTTATGGCCACTCATTAAGAGAATTCCTGAATAATGCACACCTGTGTAATAGTCAGATATTCCTTTCCTACAGGTACTATATGAGAGCCTCAGTTAACGTTCACACCTGGGGAAATAGTCAGGATTCTGTTTTATCCCCTCATTCAGACTCTCACTGAATAATGAACACCTGTGGAACAGTCAGGTGTCTTTTTCATGTGGCCTCTCATTCAGAGTGTTACTGAATAACGTGGAGTATTCAGTAGTCTATTTCTTGTAGACACATATTCAGAGCCTCAGTGAATAATACACACCCATGTGATAGTAAGGAATCTAATTAATATGGCCACATATTCAGAGCCTCACTGATTAATACACACCTGGAGAATAATTTGGAGTCTACTTCCGATGGACATTCATTCAGAGCCTCGGTGAATAATGCACACCTGTGGAGTAGCCAGGGGTCAAATTCATTTGAACACTCATTCTTAGCCTCAGTGGATAATATGCACCTGTGAAATAATCAGGAGTCAATTTCATATGGCCACTCATTTAGAGCCTCAGTGAATAATACACACTTCGGGAATAATTAAGAATCTATTTTATATGGCCACTCTCTCAGTACCTTACTGAGTGGTACACAGCTGGGGAATAGTCAGGACAGTCTCATATGGACACTCAAAGTGTGCCTCACTGAATAATGCACACCTGTGGAATAGTCAGGAATCTATTTCATTTTGTCACTCTTTCAGAGCCTCAGTTAGTAATACACACCTAGAAAACATTGGGGAGTGTGTTTCATGTGGCAACTCATTCAGAGCCTCACGGAATACTGCACACCTGGAGAATTCTCAAGGGTCTATTTGGAATGGCGATGCATTCAGCGACTCTGTGAATAACACACTCCTAGGAAATTGTGAGGAATCCATTCCAAATGGCCACATATTCGGAGGCTCATTGAATTATGCACACATGAAAAATACTCCGTGAATATTAGGAGTCTATTTCATATGGCCTCTCCTTCAGTTCCTCAGTGAATAATGCACACCTGTGGAATAGTCAGGAATCTATTTCATTTTGTCACTCTTTCAGAGCCTCAGTGAATAATACACATCTGAGGAATCATCAGGATTCTATTTCATATGGCCACTCATTCAGAGCCTTACTGAATAATGCACACCTGTGGAATAGTCAGGAATCTATTTCATTTTGTCACTCTTTCAGAGCCTCAGTGAATAATTCACAGCTATTGAGTACTCAGGAGCCTTTCTCATATGGCGAATCATTCAGAGCCTCAGTGAATAATGCACACCTGTGGAATAGTCAGGAATCTATTTCATTTTGTCACTCTTTCAGAGCCTCAGTGAATAATGCACACCTGTGGAATAGTCAGGAATCTATTTCATATGGCCACTCATTCAGAGCCTTATTGAATAATTCACAAGGGGCAATAATCAGGAGTCTATTTCATATGGCCACTCATTCAGAGCCTCAGTGAATAATGCACACCTGTGGAATAGTCAGGAATCTATTTCATATGGCCACTCATTCAGAGCCTCACTGAATAATACACACCTGGAGAATAATTTGGAGTCTATTTCATATGGCCACTCATTCAGAGCCTCAGTGAATAATGCACACCTGTGGAATAGTCAGGAATCTATTTCATTTTGTCACTCTTTCAGAGCCTCAGTGAATAATACACATCTGAGGAATCATCAGGATTCTATTTCATATGGCCACTCATTTAGAGCCTCAGTGAATAATGCACACCTGTGGAATAGTCAGGAATCTATTTCATATGGCCACTCATTCAGAGCCTCACTGAATGATACACAGCTGGGGAATAGTCAGGACAGTCTCATATGGACACTCAAAGTGTGCCTCACTGAATAATGCACACCTGTGGAATAGTCAGGAATCTATTTCATTTTGTCACTCTTTCAGAGCCTCAGTTAGTAATACACACCTAGAAAACATTGGGGAGTGTGTTTCATGTGGCAACTCATTCAGAGCCTCACGGAATACTGCACACCTGGAGAATTCTCAAGGGTCTATTTGGAATGGCGATGCATTCAGCGACTCTGTGAATAACACACTCCTAGGAAATTGTGAGGAATCCATTCCAAATGGCCACATATTCGGAGGCTAATTGAATTATGCACACCAAAAAAATAATCAGGAGTCTATTGCTTATGCCCTCTCATTCAGTTCCTCAGTGAATAATGCACATCTGTCGAGTACTGAGGGGTCTGTTTCATATGGGCACTCATTTCTAACCTCAATGAATAATACACAACTGAAAAAAGGTCACAGGTGTATTTCACATGGCCACTAATTCAAAGGCTTAGTGAATAATTCACAGCTATTGAGTACTCAGGAGCCTTTCTCATATGGCGAATCATTCAGAGCCTCACTGAACTATACACAGCTTGGGAATAGTCAAAATTCTATTAATATAAATGTTAATTAAGAGCCTCAGTGAATCACGAATGTCTGTGGAATACTATAGAAACTAATTCATATTACATCCTGATTCATAGATTCCCTTAATATTACACAGTTGTGAAATAATCAGAAGTCTATTTCATATGTTGAGTTATTAGGAACCCCAAGAAATAATACAATACTAGGGTACAGTCAGGAGTCTATTGCATGTGGCCACTCAGAGTATCAGTGAATAATGCACACATGAAAAATACTCCGTGAATATTAGGAGTCTATTTTATATGGCCACACAGAGCCTCAGTGAATAATGAACACCAAGGTAATAGTCAGGATCCTGTTTCATATGACCACTGACTCAGTATCTTTTTGAATGACACACCAGGGATTCGTCAGGAATTTGATCCATAGGACCATTCATTCAGAGCCTTATTGAATAATTCACAAGGGGGCAATAATCAGGAGTTTATTTCATATGGCCTCTCCTTCGGAGCTTCAGTGAATAATGAACACCTGTGGAGTAGTCATGACCCTATTTAAGATAGCCACAAATTAAGCACCTCCATGAATGATACACACCTGACAGACAGTCAGGAGCCTACTTAAAATGGTTACACATTAAGAGTCTGAAAATAATGCACACCTGGGCAATAGACAGGAGTCTCTTTTCTATGCCCACTTATTCAGAGTCTCATTAAATGATACACACCTGCAGACAAGTTAAGAGTCTACTTCATATAGCCACCCATTTAGATCCTCAGTGAACAATCCACACCAGGTTAATAGTCCGGAGCCTCTCTCACATTGTCGTACATTCAGTGCCTCACTGAATAATACACATCTGAGGAATCATCAGGATTCTATTCCATACTGCCAATCAGTCAGAACCTCATTGAAAAATTCACAACGGGGCAATAGTCAGGTGACTATATTTTTATGGAATCATATAATATGTGGCCTTTTGTGGATGGCCTGTTTCACTAACAATGATTTAAAGGTGTAGTGTATATGAGTAGTTCATCCCTTTTCATTGCTAAATAATATTCCATTATATGACTATGTCATATTTAACTTTGTTTTTTAAAAAAAGAAAGGCCCCAAACTTTTTTTCTGTGACTAATACAGTTTCTTTTCTTTTCTTTTTTTTTTTTTGGAAAGGAAAAGAGAGGAAGAAAAAGAGGGAGAGAGAACAGGAATATTGCTTTATTCTATAAATGGGTATTAATAATGGCTGATCATTATTTTGTGTATTTAAAATGGAGAATGTATATATTATTTATCTAAAGTGGAGAGTTCTACAAGTGCTTATTAAGTTTACTTGTTACTGATCTAAGTTCAGATTCTGGATATCCTCATTAATTTTCTGTTTCATTGAGTCTGAATCTCTTTCTGGGTTTTATGTATCTGGGTGTTAGGATGCATTGATCCTTATACCACTCTATCTTTGTTGGTTTGAAATCTGTTTTATCAAATGCATGAATTGCAACTCCTTTTTGTTTATTTGTTTTTGTTCTCTATTTGGTTGGTAAATCTTTCTCCAACCCTTTGTTTTTAGTCATTGTGTATCTTTGGATATGAAATGGGTCTGGATATAGTATACCGTTAGGTTTGGCTGTATCTTTTAATTAGAAAATTTAGTCGATTTCAATTTAAGATTACTGCCATTTGATGTTAACTGGCTATTTTATCCATTTGTTGATGTAAATTCTTCTTTATGTTGATGCTCTTTACTTTTTGGTATATTTTTAGAAAGGCTAATACTGGTTTTTCCTTTCTGTGTGTAATGCTTCTTTCAGAAGTTTTTTTAAAGCAGGCCTGGTGGTAATAAAATCTCTGAGTACTTGCTTGTTCATAAAAGATTTTATTTTTCCTTTAATTGTGAAGCTTAGTTTGGCAGGATATGAAATTCTGGGCTGAAAGTTCTGTTCTTCGAGGATGTTAAATATCGGCCCCCACTCTCTTCTGGCTTGTAGGGTTTCTGCTGAGAGATCTGCTGTAAGTCTGATAGGCTTCCGTTTGTGGGTAACCTGACCTTTCTCTCTGGCTGCCCTTAGTATTTTCTCCTTCGTTTCAACCCTGGTGAATCTAATGATTATGTGTCTTGGGGTTGCTCTTCTTAAGGAATATCTTTGTGGTGTTCTCTGTATTACCTGAGGTTGAATAGTGTCCTGCTTTGCTAGATTGGGAAAATTCTCCTGGATGATATCCTGAAGAGTATTTTCCAGCTGGGATTCATTCTCTCCATCACATTCAGGTACACCTATCAAACGTAGATTAGGTCTTTTCACATAGTCCCATAATTCTTGGAGACTTTGCTCATTCCTTTTTATCCTTTTTTCTCTATTCTTGTCTTCTCCTTTCATTTCATTAAGTCGGTCTTCGGCCTCTGATATCCTTTCTTCTGCTTGATCGATTCGGCTATTCAAACTTGTGCATATTTCACTAAGTTCTCGTGTTGTATTTTTCAACTCCATTAGTTCATTTATATTCCTGTCTATATTGTTCATTCTTTTTAACATTTCGTCTAACTAACCTTTTTTCAAAGTTCTTAGTTTCTTTACATTGGGTTAGAACAAGTTGTTTCAATTCCCAGAAGTTTTTTACCATCCACCTTCTAAAGCCTCCTTCAGATACTGGAACACAGTCCTCTTCCATTAGGGCTTGTTCCATTGCTGATGAGGAATTACTATCCCCTGTAGAGGGAGAGGGGTTCTGACTTTCGGTTTTCTCGGCCTTTTTAGGCTGTTTTTTTTTTCCCTTTATTGTGAATGTATCCATCTGATGTCTTTACAATGAGCGCCTTTTTGCTTAAGTTCCTGAGAGGATGTCCAATTTATTGATTCCCAGTGCTGGAATTTGAGCAACCCACTGCGCCGGCCAAAACAACAGCGATAAGACTGTTGGTGGTCTTCTGCCTGGAAATCTCCGGTCTGTCTTCCTTCTTGAGTCCTCAACAAGCAGTTTTGCCTTCCCGGAGCTCCAAACACCAGTCAGTAGGGGAACAAGTCCCGCTCACTGTGCACGAAGAGCTGCTGTGCTGAGGCGACAACAAAACCGCTGCGCTGGCCACAGAAGTCACGCTGGCGACCCGCGGGGCTCCTCCACTGGAAATCTTCTGGTCGGTGGGTGACGAAAATTCCTCTGAAAATGTGGTCTCCTCTCGTTTTCTGGGCTTTCACTGGGAGCTACAATCCCGAGCTGTTAGCGATCAGCCATCTTGGATCTCTCTCTCGTCAGGTGACTATTTTATATGGCCTCTCATTTAGAGCTTCAGTGAATAATGAACTTCTGTGGAGCAGTCAGGACTCTGTTTATGGTAGCCACGAATTAATTGCCTCCCTGAATGTTACACACTTGGATGATAGTCAAGATTCTATTTCATATGATCTGTCATTCTGGGAACAACTAAAGAATACACACCTCGGAAACTGTCAGGAGTCTATTTGGCATGCACACTCATGCAGAACCTCTTTGAATAATGCACACATGGAGAATATTTAGGAGTCCATGTCATATGGCTATTTATTCAGACCATCAGTCAATAATGCACACATGTGGAGTAATAAGAAGTCTGTTTCATGTGGCCACTCTTTCACAGCCTCACTGAATATTATACACTTATGATATAGTCTGGAGTTTATTTCATGTGGCCACTCAGAGAATCAGTGAATAATTCACACATAAGTAATACTCTGTGAATATTAAAAGTGTATTTAATATGGCCACTCAGAGCCTAAGTGAATAATGCATACCACGGTAATAGTCAGTATCCTGTTTCATGTGACCACTGATTCAGTATGTCTCTGAATATTACACACCAGGGAATATCCAGGATTCTATTTCATATGAACACTCATTCAGGGCCTTACTAAATAATGCACAGTGGGGCAAAAGTCAGGAGTGTATTTCGTATGGCCTCTTATTCATGGTTTCAGTGAATAATAAACACCAGTGAAGTAGTCGGGACCCTGTTTAAGATAGCCACAAATTAAGCACCTAAAAATCGAGTCTATTATATATGGCCACCATTTCAGTGCTTTAGCGAATAATATATATATCTGGAGTAGCCAAGAATCTCTTTTATATTGTCACTCTTTCAGGGCCTCAGTGAATATTACACCCCTGAGAGATTGTGTAGTGTCTACTTCAAATGGCCACACATTGAGAGTCTCTGTATATAATGCACACCTGGGGAATAGACAGAAGTCTCTTTTCTAGGCTCACTTATTCAGTCTCATTCAGTAATACACACCTGGAATAGAGTTAAGAGTGTTCTTCATATAGCCACTCATTTAGAGCCTCAGTAAATAATACACACCTGTGGAACAGACACTGGTCTATTTTGTATGGCTACAAAATCAAAGCCCCAGTGAGTAATGCACAACTTTGGAATAATGAAAAGTTTATTCAATATGCCTACTTAATCAGTGTCTCAGTCAATAGTACACACCTTAGTAACTGATCTATTTCATGTAATCACTAAGTCAAAGCCTCACTAAATTACACACACCTGTGGAAGGGTCAGGAGGCTATTTTCTGTGTCCAAACATTCGGAGACTCAGTGACTAATACATACCGGGGCATACTCAGGACATTATTACATATGGCCTCTCATTCAGAGCTTCACTGAATATTGATCACCTGGGGGAAAGTCAGGATTTTATTTCCTAAAGACACTCTTTCAGAGCCAAACCTAAAAATGCACTCCTGCAAGTATTCAGGAGTCTCTTTCTTATATCCAGTCATTAAGAGCCTGATTAAATAATACACATCTATGGAAATGTCAGGAGTGCATTTTACATGACCACTCATTCAAAGCCTCATTGAATCATACATACCTGGGGAATACTCAGGAGTGTATCTCATATAACCACTCATTCAAAAACTCGTGGAATAATGCACACCTGTGAAATAGTCTGGAGTCTATTTGATATGATGGTTCATTCAGTGCCTCCGTGGTAAATGCACATGGAAGAAATAGTTAAGAGGCTATTTTATGTAGCCATTCATCATTAAGTTTAGTAAGTAATACACAGCTGGGAAATAGTCAGGAGTCTATTTCATGTGACCAATTATGCAGAAACTCAGTGAATGCTGCACACCAGTGGACTAATTAGAGTCTATAACATATGGCGGCTCAATCAGAGCATTACAGATTGATGCACACCTGGGAATTAGTCAGGAATCTATTTGATAACACCATTGTTTAGGAGCCTCATTGAGTAATGCACTTCTGGTCAGTAGTCAAGAGGCTATGTCATATGAACACTCATTCATAGCCTCAGTGAATAATGCATACCTGTGGAGTATCCAGGAGTGTATTTCACACAGCCACTCATTCAGAACCTCAGTTAATAATACACATATGTGGAACAGTCAGCATTTCATTTCATAAGGCGAATAACTCACAGCCTCAGTAAATAATGCACAAATGTACAGTACTCAGCAATCTATTTCATAAAGCCACTCATTTAGAGATTCACTGAATAATAAAAATATTTGGGATAGACATCATTAAATTTCATATGGTCCCACAAGGAGAGCCTCACTGAGTAATAAATAACTGAAAAAGAGTTAGGAGTCTACTTTTATGGACACTCATTTGCAGCCTCAGTGAATAATGCACGTGTGTGGAATAGACTTTAGTCTATTTTATAGGGCCGCAAAATCAAAGCCAGAGTGAGTAATACCCAACTTTCGAATAGTTAGTAGTCTATTCCATATGTCCAGATATTGAGAGTCTGAGTCAACAATTCACACCTGGGGAATAGACAGAATTCTATTTCATATGGTCACTAAGTCAAAGACTCATTAAATAATACACACTTGTGGACGAGTCAGGAGGAAATTTCATATGGCCAAAGTTTCAGAGCCTCAGTAAATAATGCATATCTGGGGAATACTCAGGACCCTATTACATATGGCCTCTTCCTCAGATCTTCACTGAATACGGAACACCTGTATTGTAGTCAGAATTCTATTTCATATAGCCACATATTCAGAGCCTCACTGAATAACATACGCCTTGGGGAAAGTCAAGTTTCTATGTCGTATAACCACTCATTTAGAGAAAAACCTAAAAATGCACGCCTGGGGAGTATTCATTTGTCACTTTCCTATGGACACTCATTCAATGCCTCACTGAATAATACTGACCTATGAAAAAGTCAGGAGTGTATTTTACATGGCCACTCATTCAGAACCTCAGTGAAGAATCATATATACCTGGGGAATACTCAGGATTCTATTTAATATGGCCACTTATTCAGAGACTCACTGAATAATGCACACCTTGGAAATAGTCTGGAGTCTATTTGATATGACTGTTCACCCACTGCCTCAGTGGAAAATGCACAGCTGAGAAGCAGTCAAAAGCATGTAGTCAGGAGTCTATTTTATATGGTCACTCATTCAGAAACTCACTGAACGACACACAACTTGGGAATACTCAGTGTCCATGCCATGTGTCCACTCAATCAGAGCATTACCGAATAATGCACAATGAGGCAATAGTCAGGAGTCTATTATGTATGGACTGTTATTCAGAGCTCCATTGCATAATAAAGAGCTGTGGCATAGTCAGGACCCTATTTAAGATAGCCACAAAATAAGCACCTCCCTGAATGATACACACATGTGTGATTGTCAGGAGGCTATTTGATATGGACACTCATATAGAACCTCTTCGCATACCGCAAATGTGGGGAATAAATACTAGTCTATTTCATAGAATGTTTCATTGGGAATATCAAGAAATAACGCACACCTGTGAAGTAAAATTGGGTCTATTTCATAAGGCCAATCTTTTAGTCTTTCAGTGAATAATATGTATATCTGAATAGTCAGGAATCTCTTTCATATGGCCACTCGTTCAGGGCTTCAATGAATAACACACCCCTTGGAAACAGTCAAGAGTCTACTTCAAATGTCTACACAGTCAGGATCTCTGTAAATAATGCACACCTGGGCAATAGACTGGAGTCTATTTGATATGACTGTTCACCCACTGCCTCAGTGGAAAATGCACAGCTGAGAAGCAGTCAAAAGCATGTAGTCAGGAGTCTATTATGTATGGACTGTTATTCAGAGCTCCATTGCATAATAAAGAGCTGTGGCATAGTCAGGACCCTATTTAAGATAGCCACAAAATAAGCACCTCCCTGAATGATACACACATGTGTGATTGTCAGGAGGCTATTTGATATGGACACTCATTCAATGCCTCACTGAATAATGCACACCTGGGCAATAGCCAGGAGTCTCTGTTTTATGCCCACTTATTTAGAGTCTTGTTCAATAATAAACACCTAAGGAAGAGTTAAGAGTCTACTTCAAATGTCTACACAGTCAGGATCTCTGTAAATAATGCACACCTGGGCAATAGCCAGGAGTCTCTGTTTTATGCCCACTTATTTAGAGTCTTGTTCAATAATAAACACCTAAGGAAGAGTTAAGAGTCTACTTTATAAAGCCACTCATTTAGAGCCTCAGTGCATAATGCAAACCAGTGTTATAGTCTGGAGATTCTTTTATATGGCCACTCATTCAGGGTCTCACTTAATGAAACAAACCTGGGGAATCATAAGGATTCTATTCCACACTACCACCCATTCAGAGAATTATAGAATAATTCACAACGGGCAATAGTCAGAAGTCTATTTTATTTTATTTGCTTATTTATTTAAAACAATTTTACTTTTATTTATTTTATCTTATTTTTAATTTTTATTGCATTTTAGGTTTTGGGGTACATGTGCAGAACGTGCAAGGTAGTTGCATAGGTACACACATGGCAGTGTGTTTTGCTGCTTTCCTCCCCTTAGCCCACCTTGGGCATTTCTCCCCAGGCTATCCGTCTTCAGCTTCCCCCCACTGTCCCTCCCTTATTCCCCACAATAGACCCCAGTGTGTAGTACAC
This sequence comes from Saguinus midas, assembly GCA_021498475.1. Classification (NCBI taxonomy): domain Eukaryota; kingdom Metazoa; phylum Chordata; class Mammalia; order Primates; family Cebidae; genus Saguinus; species Saguinus midas. The sequence goes on from CM038397.1 coordinate 155,586,523, forward strand.
CCCTCCCTGTGTCCATGTGTTCTCATTTTTCTCACCCACATATGAGTGAGAATATGTGGTATTTCCTTTTCTGTTCTTGTGTCAGTTAGCTGACAATGATGTTCTCCAGATTCATTCATGTCCTTACAAAGAACATAAACTCGTCATTTTTGATTGCTGCATAATATTCCATGGTGTATATGTGCCACATTTTACCAGTCCAGTCTATAATCAATGGGAATTTGGGTTGGTTCAAGTTCTTTGCTATTGTAAACAGTGCTACAATGAACATTCGTGTGCATGTGTCCTTATAGTAGAACGATTTATAGTCCTTTGGATATATACCCAGTAATGGGATTGCTGGGTCAAATGGAATTTCTATTTCTAGGTCCTTGAGGAATCACCACAGTGTCTTCCACAATGGTTGAACTAATTTACACTCCCAAAAACAGAGTAATAGTGTTCCTCTTTCTCCACATCCTCTCCAGCATCTGTTGTCTCCAGATTTTTTAATGATCGCCATTCTAACTGGTGTGAGATGGTATCTCAATGTGGTTTTGATTTGCATCTCTCTTATGACCAGTGATGATGAGCATTTTTTCATGTGTTTGTTGGCCTCATGTATGTCTTCTTTTGTAAAGAGTCTGTTCATGTTCTTTGCCCATTTTTAAATGGGCTTGTTTGTTTTTTCCTGTAAATTTCTTAGAGTTCTTTGTAAATTCTGGATATAAGCCCTTTATCAGTTGGGTAAACTGCAAAGATTTTTTCCCATTCTGATGGTTGCTGATTTACTCTAGTGACTGTTTCTTTTACTGTGCAAAAGCTGTGGAGTTTGACTAGGTCCAATTTGTCTATTTTGGCTTTTGTTGCCAATGCTTTTGGTGTTTTGGTCATGAGGTCCTTGCCTACTCCTATGACCTGAATGGTTTTGCCTTGATTTTCTTCTAGAATTTTTATGGTGCCAGGTCTTATGTTTAAGTCTTTAATCCATCTGGAGTTAATTTTAGTGTAAGGTGTCAGGAAGGGGTCCAGTTTCTGCCCTCTGCACATGGCTAACCAGTTTTCCCAACACCATTTGTTAAACAGGGAATATTTTCCCCATTGCTTGTGTTTGTCTGGTTTATCTCAGGTGTTTATTTTATATGGCATCTTATAAAAAGGTTCAGATAAATAATGAACTTCTATGGAGTAGTCAAGTCACTGTTTAAGAGAGCCACGAATTAAGTGCCTCCAAGAATGATACACACCTTGGTGATAGTCAGGTGTTTATTTTATATGACCTCTCATTCTGGAAATCACTGAAGAATACACACATGACGGAATGTCAGCAAGATATTTGGTATACATACTCATACAAAACCTGTTTAAATAATGAGATCATGGAGAATAATTAGGAGTTTATGTCATATGGCTACTGATTCACACAATCAGTGAATAACGCACACCTGCAGAATAGTCATAAGTCTCTTTCCTATGGCTACTAATTGAGAGCCTTACTAAATGTACACACCTGGGGAATAGTCAGGAGTCTATTGCATATGGCCACTCATTTAGAGCCTCACTGAATAATGCACACCTGTGGAATAGTCAGGTGTCTTTCTCATGTGGCCTCTAATTCGGAGTGTCACTGAATAATATGGAGTATACAGAAGTCTCTCCTGTAGAAATATATTCAGAACATCTGTGAATAATACACACCTGGAGAATAATTAGGAGTTTATGTCATATGGCTACTGATTCACACAATCAGTGAATAACGCACACCTGTGGAGTAAGAAGAATTCTGTTTTATAAGGCCACTCTTTCACAGCGTCACCGCATATTACACACTTGTGATATTATCTGGAGTCTATTTCTTATGGCCACTCATTCAGATAATTACTGAATAATGCACACCTGCAGAATAGTCATAAGTCTCTTTCCTATGGCTACTAATTGAGAGCCTTACTAAATGTACACACCTGGGGAAATAGTCAGGATTCTGTTTTATCCCCTCATTCAGAGTCTCACTAATTAATGCACACCTGTGGAATAGTCAGGTGTCTTTCTCATGTGGCCTCTAATTCGGAGTGTCACTGAATAATGTGGAGTAGTCAGGAGTCTGTTTCCTGTAGAAATATATTCAGAGCATCAGTGAATAATACACAATTGTGTGATAGTAAGGAATCTAATTAATATGGCCACATATTCAGAGCCTCACTGAATAAAACACATTTGGACAATAATGAGGAGTCTATTACCGATGGACATTCATTCAGAGCCTCACTGAATAATGTGAAGTAGTCAGGAGTCTATTGCATATGGCCACTCATTCAGATAATTACTGAATAATGCACACCTGTGGAGTAAGAAGAATTCTGTTTTATAAGGCCACTCTTTCACAGCGTCACCGCATATTACACACTTGTGATATTATCTGGAGTCTATTTCTTATGGCCACTCATTCAGATAATTACTGAATAATGCACACCTGCAGAATAGTCATAAGTCTCTTTCCTATGGCTACTAATTGAGAGCCTTACTAAATGTACACACCTGGGGAAATAGTCAGGATTCTGTTTTATCCCCTCATTCAGAGTCTCACTAATTAATGCACACCTGTGGAATAGTCAGGTGTCTTTCTCATGTGGCCTCTAATTCGGAGTGTCACTGAATAATGTGGAGTAGTCAGAAGTCTCTCCTGTAGAAATATATTCAGAACATCTGTGAATAATACACTCTTGTGTTATAGTAAGGAATCTAATTAATATGGCCACATATTCAGAGCCTCATTTGGACAATAATGAGGAGTCTATTACCGATGGACATTCATTCAGAGCCTCGGTGAAGAATGCACACCTGTAAGGAAGCCAAGAGTCTTTTTTTATTTGGACACTCATTCTTAGCCTCAGTGGGTAATATGCACCTGTGAAATAATCAGGAGTCTATTTTATATGGCCTCTCATTCAGAGCCTCAGTGAATAATACACACTTGGGGAATAGTCAAGAGCCTATTTTATATGGCCACAATCTCAGTACCTTACTGAGTGGTACACAGCTGGAGAATTATCAGGACAGTTTCATATGGACACTCAATGAGTGCCTCACTGAATAATGCACACCTGTGGAATAGTCAGAAATCTACTTCATTTTGTCACTCTTTCAGAGCCTCAGTGAGTAATGCACACCTAGAAAACATTAGAGTGTGTTTCATGTGGCCACTCATTCAGAGCCTCACTGAATAATACACACCTGGAGAATTCTCAAGCGTCTATTTGGAATGGCGATGCATTCAGAGACTCTGTGAATAACACACTCCTAGGAAATTGTGAGAAATCCATTCCAAATGGCCACATATTCAGAGCCTCATTTGGACAATAATGAGGAGTCTATTACCGATGGACATTCATTCAGAGCCTCGGTGAAGAATGCACACCTGTAAGGAAGCCAAGAGTCTTTTTTTATTTGGACACTCATTCTTAGCCTCAGTGGGTAATATGCACCTGTGAAATAATCAGGAGTCTATTTTATATGGCCTCTCATTGAGAGCCTCAGTGAATAATACACACTTGGGGAATAGTCAAGAGCCTATTTTATATGGCCACAATCTCAGTACCTTACTGAGTGGTACACAGCTGGAGAATTATCAGGACAGTTTCATATGGACACTCAGTGAGTGCCTCACTGAATAATGCACACCTGTGGAATAGTCAGAAATCTACTTCATTTTGTCACTCTTTCAGAGCCTCAGTGAGTAATGCACACCTAGAAAACATTAGAGTGTGTTTCATGTGGCCACTCATTCAGAGACTCACGGAATACTGCACACCTGGAGAATTCTCAAGCGTCTATTTGGAATGGCGATGCATTCAGAGACTCACTGAATAATACACACTTGGGGAATAGTCAAGAGCCTATTTTATATGGCCACTCATTCAGAGCCTCATTTGGACAATAATGAGGAGTCTATTACCGATGGACATTCATTCAGAGCCTCGGTGAAGAATGCACACCTGTAAGGAAGCCAAGAGTCTTTTTTTATTTGGACACTCATTCTTAGCCTCAGTGGGTAATATGCACCTGTGAAATAATCAGGAGTCTATTTTATATGGCCTCTCATTCAGAGCCTCAGTGAATAATACACACTTGGGGAATAGTCAAGAGCCTATTTTATATGGCCACAATCTCAGTACCTTACTGAGTGGTACACAGCTGGAGAATTATCAGGACAGTTTCATATGGACACTCAGTGAGTGCCTCACTGAATAATGCACACCTGTGGAATAGTCAGAAATCTACTTCATTTTGTCACTCTTTCAGAGCCTCAGTGAGTAATGCACACCTAGAAAACATTAGAGTGTGTTTCATGTGGCCACTCATTCAGAGACTCACGGAATACTGCACACCTGGAGAATTCTCAAGCGTCTATTTGGAATGGCGATGCATTCAGAGACTCTGTGAATAACACACTCCTAGGAAATTGTGAGAAATCCATTCCAAATGGCCACATATTCGGAGGGTCAGTGAATAATACACACTTGGGGAATAGTCAAGAGCCTATTTTATATGGCCACTCAGAGTCTCAGTGAATAATACACACCTGGGGAATAGTCAGGAGTCTATTTCATATGGCCACTCATTCAGAGCCTCAGTGAATAATGCACACATGAGGAATACTCAGTGAATATTAGGAGTCTATTTCATATGGCCACTCATTCAGAGCCTCACTGAATGATACACAGCTTGGGAATAGTCAAAATTCTATTTAATATAAACACTCATTATCAGCCACAGTGAATCACCCATTTCTGTGGAATACTGAGGATTCTAATTCATATTACCCCCCAAATCGTATATTCCATTAATGTTACACACTTGTAAAATAATCAGATGTCTATTTCATATGGTGAGTTATTAGGAACCCCAAGAAATAATACACTACAGAGAAATAGTCAGGAGTCTATTTCATATGGCCACTCAGAGAATCAGTGAATAATGCACACATGAGGAATACTCAGTGAATATTAGGAGTCTATTTCATATGGCTACACAGAGCTTCAGTGAATAATGCACACCACGGTAATAGTCAGGATCTTGTTTCATACGACCACTGTTTCAGTATCTCACTGAATAACACACCGGAGAGTCGTCAGAATACTTTTCCATTGGACTATTCATTCAGAATCTTACTGAATAATGCACAAGGGGGAAATAGTCAGGTGTCTATTTTATATGGCCTCTCCTTTGGAGCTTCAGTGAATAATAAACACCTGTAAAGTAGTCATGACCCTATTTAAGATAGCCAAAAATTGAGCACTTCCCTGAATGTTACACACCTGGGTGACAGTCAGGAGTCTACTTAAAATGGCTACATATTCAGAGTCTCTGTAAATAATACACACCTGGGCAATAGATAGGAGTTTCTTTCTTATGCACACTTATTCAGAGTCTCATTCAAGAATACACACCTGCAGAAGAGATAAGATTCTATTTCATATAGCCACCCATTTAGATCCTTAGTGAATAATGCACACAAGGGTAACAGTCTGGAGCCGCCCTCATATAGCTGCTCATTCAGTGCCTCACTGAATAATACACACCTGGGGAATCATCAGGAATTCATTCCATACTGCTCCTCATTCAGAACCTTATTGAATAATACACAATGGGGCAGTAGTCAGGTGACTATTTTATATGGCCTCTCATTTAGAGTTTCAGTGAATATTGAACTTCTATGGAGTAGTCAGGACGCTGTTTATGGTAGCCACAAATTAAGTGCCTCCCTGAGTGATACACACCTGGGTGATAGTCAGGATTCTATTTTATATGACCTTTCATTCTGGGAATAACTGAAGAATACACACCTGGGAAAGTGTCAAGGGTCTATTTGGTGTACCCACTCATGCAGAACCTGTTTGAATAATGCACACATAAAGAATAATTAGGCATCTATGTCATATGGCTACTCATTCAGATAATCAGTGAATAACACACACATGTGGAGTAATAAAAATCTGTTTTATGTGGTCACTCTTTCACAGCCTCATCAAATATTATACACTTATGATAGAGTCTGGAATCTATTTCATGTGGCCACTCCCAGAATCAGTGAATAATGCACACATGAGGCATACTCTGTGAATATTAAAAGTCTATTTTATATGGCCACTCAGAGCCACAGTGAATAATGCATACCACTGTAATAGTCAGGATCCTGTTTCATGTGACCACAGATTCAGTATCACTCTGAATGGTACACACCAGGGAATCTTCAGTATTCTATTCCATAGGAACACTCATTCAGAGCCTTCCTAAATAATGCACAATAGGGCAACAGCCAGGAGTCTATTTCATATGGCCTCTCATTCACAGATTCAGTGAATAATAAACACCTGTGGAGTAGTCAGGACCCTATTTAAGATAGCCACAAATTAAGCACCTCCCTGAATGATACACACCAGTATGTCAGTCAGGAGACTATTTGATATGGACCCTCATAGAGAACCTCTTTAAATAATGCACATGTTGAAAATAATCACGTGTCTATTTCATATGTTGAATCCTTTAAAGAATCATTGAATAACACACACCTGTGAAGTAAAATCGAGTCCATTTTATATACCACCATTTCAGTGTTTCAGTGAATAATATATATATCTGGAATAGCCAAGAATCTTTTTCATATGGCCACTCGTTCAGGGCCTCAGTGAATAATACACAATGGGGCAGTAGTCAGGTGACTATTTTATATGGCCACTCGTTCAGGGCCTCAGTGAATAATACACCCCTGGGAAATTGTCTAGTGTCTACTTCAAATGACCACACATTGAGAGTCTCTGTATATAATGCACACCTGGGGAATAGACAGGAGTCTCTTTCTTAAACTCAAGCATTCAGTCTCATTCAGTAATACACACCTCAAAAAGAGTTAAGTGTCTTGTTTATATAGCCACTCATTTAGAGCCTCTGTAAATAATGCACACCTGTGGAACAGACACTGGTCTACTTTGTATGGCCACAAAATCAAACCTTGAGTGTGGAATGAAAAAGTGTGGAATAATGAAAAGTCAATTTTATATGCCCAATTAATCAGTGTCTCAGTCAATAATACACACCTTAGGAATAGTAAGGGATCTATTTCATCTAATCACTAACTCAAAGTGTCTTTAAATAATACACACCTGTGAAAGAGTCAGGAGGCTATTGTATATGGCCAAACATTCAGAGCCTCAGTGACTAATACATACCGGGCATACTCAGGACACTATTACTTATGGCCTCTCATTCAGAGCTTCACTGAATAATGAACATCTGGGAAAAAGTCAGGAGGCTATTGTATATGGCCAAACATTCAGAGCCTCACTGAATAATGCACATGTTGAAAATAATCACGTGTCTATTTCATATGGCCACTCATTCAGAGCCTCATTGAATAATACATATCTATGGAAATGTCTGGAGTGTATTTCACATGGCCACTCATTCAGAGCCTCATTGAATCATACATACCTGGAAAATACACAGGAGTCTTTTTCATATGGCCACTCATTCAGAAACTCGTGGAATAAGGCACACCTTCGAAATAGCCTGGAGTCTATTTGATATGTTTGTTTATTCAGCGCCTCAGTGGAAAATTCACAAGGGAGAAATAGTTAAGTGGCTATTTTATGTAGTCACTCGTCCATATCTTTAGTAAGTAATACTCTCCTGGGGAATAGTGAGGAGTCTATTTCATGTGGCCAACTATTCAGAAACTCATTGAATGCTACAAACCTGTGGACTAGTTAGAGTCTATGACATGTGGCCGCTCAATCAGAGCATTACTGATTGATGCACACCGGGGAATTTGTCAGGATTCTGTTTCATATCACCATTTTTTAAGAGCCTCACTGAGTAACGCACATGTTGAAAATAATCACGTGTCTATTTCATATGGCCACTCATTCAGAGCCTCAGTGAGTAATGCACACCTGGAAAGTAGCCAGCAGTGTATTTCACACAGCCACTAATTCAGAGCCTCAGTGAATAATACCTACCTGTGGAACAGTCAGCATTTCATTTCATAAGGCCACTGACTCATAGCTTCAATTAATAAAGCACAAATGTACAGTACTCAGCAGTCAATTTCATTAAGACACTCATTCAGAGATTCACTGAATAATAAAAATATTTGAGATAGACATCATCCTGTTTCATATGATCACACAAGGAGAGCCTCACTGAGTAATACACACCTGAACAAGAGTTAAGTGTCTTGTTTATATAGCCACTCATTTTCAGACTCAGTGAATAATGCATGCATGTGGAATAGACACTAGTCTATTTTATATGGCCACAAAATCAAAGCCTCGGTGAGTAATGCACAACTTTGGAATAGTCAGTAGTCTATTCCATATGCCTATATATTCAGAGTCTGAGTCAATAATACACACCTGGGGAATAGTCAGAAGTCTATTTTATATGGTCACTAACTCAAAGACTCATTAAATGATACACACCTGTGGACTAGTCAGGAGACTATTTTATATGGCCAAAGTCAGAGCCTCAGTGAATTATGCATATCTGGGAAATACTCAGGATGCTATTACTCATGGCCTCTCTTTCAGAGCTTCACTAAATAAGGAACAACTGTATTGTGGTCAGAATTCTATTTTATATAGCCACATATTCAGAGCCTCACTGAATAACATACGCCTTGGGGAAAGTCAAGTTTCTGTGTCGTATAGCCACTCATTTAGAGCCGAACCTAAAAATGCACGCCTGAGGAGTATTCAGTAGTCACTTTCCTATGGCCACTCATTCAGAGCCTCACTGAATAATACAGACCTATGGAAAATTCAGGAGTGTATTTCACATAGCCACTCATTCCGAACCTCATTGAAGAATCATATATACCTGGGGAATACTCAGGATTCTATTTAATATAGCCACTTATTCAGAAGCTCACTGACTGCTGCACACCAGGGGAATAGTCTGGAGTATATTTGATATGGCCGATCACCCAGGGCCTCAATGAAAAATGCACAGCTAAGAAATAGTCAAGAGGATATATTCAGGAGTCTGTTTTATATGGGCACTCATTCAGAAACTCACTGAATGATACACAACTGGGAATAGTCACAGTCTATGCCATATGGCCACCCAATTACAGCATTACGGAAGAATGCACAATAGGGCAACAGTCAGGAGTCTGTTTCATATGGCCTCTTATTCAGAGCTTCAGTGCATAATAAACAGCTGTGAAGTAATCAGAACCCTATTTAACGTCGCCCCAAATTAAGCACCTCCCTGAATGATACACACAGTTGTGATTGTCAGGAGACTATTTGATATGGACACTCATACAGAACCTCTTTGAATACTGCACATTTGGAAAATAAACACTAGTCTATTTCATGTGGTGATTCGTTTGAAATATCAAGAAATAATGCACACCTGTAGAGTAAAATGGGGTCTATTTCTAATGGCCACTTTTTCAGAGTTTCAGAGAACAATGCGTATATCTGTATAGACAGGAATCTTTTTCATATGGCCACTACTTCAGGGCCTCGGTGAATAATACACCCATTGGAAAAAGTCAAGAGTCTACTTCAAATGTCTATACCTTCAGGGTCTCTGTAAATAATGCACACCTGGGAAATAGTCAGGAGTCTCTTTTTTCTGCCCACTTATTCAGAGTCTTATTTAATAATACACACCTAAGGAAGAGTTAAGAGTCTACTTCATATAGCCACTCATTGAGAGCCTCAGTGAATAATGCACATCAAGTTTATAGTCTGAAGCCTCTATATGGCCACTCATTTCGTGCCTCACTGGATGATACAGACCTATGGAAAATTCAGGAGTGTATTTCACACAGCCACTAATTCAGAGCCTCAGTGAATAATACACACCTGGGGAATAGTCAGGTGTCTATTTTATATGGCTTCTCATTCAGTGCTTCAGTTAAATAATGAACGTCTATGGAGTAGTCAAGTAACTGTTTAACAGAGCCACGAAATAAGTGCCTCCCTGAATGGTACACTCCTGGGTGATAGTCAGGAGTTTATTTTATATGACCTCTCATTCTGGGAATCACTGAAGAATACACACATGACGAAGTGTCAGCAGGATATTTGGTATGCACACTCATATAGAACCTGTTTAAATAATGTGAACATGGAGAATAATTAGGAGTCTATGTCATATTGCTACGGATTCTTCATTTTCTTCTGGAAAGGAAAAGAGAGGAAGAAAAAGAGGAATAAAGAACAGGAATATTGCTTTATTCTATAAATGGGTATTAATAATGGCCGATCATTATTTTGTGTATTTAAAATGAAGAATGTATATTTTATTTATCTAAAGTGTAGAGTTCTACAAGTGCTTATTAAGTTTACTTGTTACTGATCTAAGTTCAGATTCTGAATATCCTTATTAATTTTCTGTTTCGTTGAGTCCGAATCTCTTTATGGGTCTTATGTATCTGGGTGTTAGGATGCATTGATCCTTATACCACTCTATCTTTGTTGGTTTGAAATCTATTTTATCAAATGCATGAATTGCAACTCCTTTTTGTTTATTTATTTGTTTTTGTTCTCTATTTGGTTGGTAAATCTTTCTCCAACCCTTTGTTTTTAGTCATTGTGTATCTTTGGATATGATGGGTCTGGATATAGTATACCGTTAGGTTTGGCTGTATCTTTTAATTAGAAAATTTAGTCGATTTCAATTTAAGATTACTGCCATTTGATGTTAACTGGCTATTTTATCCATTTGTTGATGTAAATTCTTCTTTATGTTGATGCTCTTTACTTTTTGGTATATTTTTAGAAAGGCTAATACTGGTTGTTCCTTTCTGTGTGTAATGCTTCTTTCAGTTGTTTTTGTAAAGCAGGCCTGGTGGTAATAAAATCTCTGAGTACTTGCTTGTTCATAAAAGATTTTATTTTTCCTTCAATTGTGAAGCTTAGTTTGGCAGGATATGAAATTCTGGGCTGAAAGTTCTGTTCTTTGAAAATGTAAAATATTGGCCCCCACTCTCTTCTGGCTTGTAGGGTTTCTACTGAGAGATCTGCTGTAAGTCTAATAGGATTCCCTTTGTGGGTAACCTGACCTTTCTCTCTGGCTGCCCTTATTATTTTCTCCTTCAGTTCAACCCTGGTGAATCTAATGATTATGTGTCTTGGGGTTGCTCTTCTTAAGGAATATCTTTGTGGTGTTCTCTGTATTACCTGAGGTTGATTGGTATCCTGCCGTGCTAGATTGGAAATTCTCCTGGATGATATCCTGAAGAGTATTTTCCAGCTGGGATTCATTCTCTCCATCACATTCAGGTACACCTATCAAGCGTAGATTGGGTATTTTCACATAGTTTCATAATTCTTGGAGACTTTGCTAATTTTTTTTTATTCTTTTTTCTCTATTCTTGTCTTCTCGTTCCATTTCATTAAGTCGGTCTTCGACCTCTGATATCCTTTATTCTGCTTGATCAATTAGGCTATTCAAACTTCTGCATACTTTACTAAGTTCTCGTGTTGTATTTTTCAACTCCATTAGTTCATTTATTTTCCTTTCTATACTGTCCATTCTTTTTAACATTTCGTCTAATCTTTTTTCAAAGTTCTTAGTTTCTTTACATTGGGTTAGAACAAGTTGTTTCAATTCCCAGAAGTTTTTTACCATCCACCTTCTAAAGCCTCCTTCAGATACTGGAACACAGTCCTCTTCCATTAGGGCTTGTTCCATTGCTGATGAGGAATTACTATCCCCTGTAGAGGGAGAGGGGTTCTGACTTTCGGTTTTCTCGGCCTTTTTAGGCTGTTTTTCTTCTTTATTGTGAATTTATCCATCTGATATCTTTACAATTAGCGCCTTTCTGATTAAGTTTCTGAGAGGATGTCCAATTTATTGATTCCCAGTGCTGGAATCCGAGCAACCCATTGTGCCGGCCAAAACAGCAGTGATAAGACTGATGGTGTTTTGGTCATTAAGTTATTTTCTACTCCTCTTTCCTGAATGGTTTTGCCTATATTTTCTTCTAGGGTTTTTATGGTGCCAGGCCTTATGTTTAAGTCTTTAATCCATCTGGAGTTAATTTTAGTGTAAGGTGTCAGGAAAGGGTCCAGTTTCTGCTTTCTGCACATGGCTAGCCAGTTTTCCCAACACCTTTTTTTAAACAGGGAATCCTTTTCCCATTCCTTGTTTTTGTCTGGTTTATCAAATATTATATGGTTTTAGATATGTTGTGTTGCCTCCACTGCCTCTGTTCTGTTCCATTGGTCTACATCTCTGTTTTGGTACCGGTACCGTAATATTTTGATTACTGTAGCCTTGTAGTAGAGTTTGAAGTCTGGTAGTGTGATGCCTCCCGCTCTGTTCCTTTTGCTTAGAATTGACTTGGCTATGCAGGTTCCTTTTTCGTTCCATATGACGTTTGTGGTGTTTTTTTACAGTTCTGTGAAGAAATTCAATGGTAGTTTGATGGGGATAGCATTGATTGTGTAAATTACTTTGGGCAGTATAGCCATTTTCACGATATTGATTCTTCTTAACCATGAACATGGAATGTTTCTCCATCTGTTTGTGTCCTCTCTTATTTTGTTGAGCAGTGGTTTGTAGTTCTCCTAAAAGAGGTCCCTTATGTACCTTGTGGGTTGTATTCCCAGGTATATTATTTTCTTTGTAGCAATTGTGAATGGCAGTTCCTTCTTGATTTGGTTCTCTTTAAGTCTGTTATTGGTGTATAAGAATGCTTGTGATTACTGCACATTGATTTTATATCCTGAGACATTGTTGAAGTTGCTTAGTAGTTTCAGGAATTTTTGGGCTGAGATGATGAGGTCTTCTAGGTATACTATCATGTTGTCTGCAAAAAGAGACAATTTAGCTTCCACCTTTCCTATTTGAATACCTTTATTTCTTTTCTGTTCTTGTGTCAGTTTGCTGAGAATGATGTTCTCAAGATTCATCCATGTCCTTACAAATGACGAAAACTCATCATTTTTGGTTGCTGCATAATATTCCATGGTGTATATGTGCCACATTTTCCCAGTCCAGTCTATCATCGATGGAAATTTGGGTTGGTTCCAGGTCTTTGCTATTGTAAACAGGGCTGCAATGAACATTCGTGTGCATGTGTCCTTATAGTAGAATAATTTATAGTCCTTTGGATATATACCCAGTAATGGGATTGCTGGGTCAAATGGAATTTCTATTTCTTGGTCCTTGAGCAATCGCCACACTGTTTTCCACAATGGTTGAACTAATTTACACTCCCACCAACAGTGTAAGAGTGTTCCTATTTCTCCACATCCTCTCCAGCATCTGCTGTCTCCAGATTTTTTAATGATCGCCATTCTAACTGGCGTGAGATGGTATCTCAATGTGGTTTTGATTTGCATCTCTCTAATGACCAGTGATGATGAGCATTTTTCATGTGTTTGTTGGCCTCATGTATGTCTTCTTTTGTAAAGTGTCTGTTCATATCCTTTGCCCATTTTGAATGGGCTTGTTTGTTTTTTCCTGTAAATCTGTTTGAGTTCTTTGTAAATTCTGGATATCAGCCCTTTGTCAGATGTGTAAACTGCAAAGAGTTTTTCCCATTCTGATGGTTGCCGATTCACTCTAGTGACTGTTTCTTTTGCCGTGCAGAAGCTGTGGAGTTTGATTAGGTCCCATTTGTCTATTTTGGCTTTTGTTGCCAATGCTTTTGGTGTTTTGTTCATGAAGTCCTTGCCTACTCCTATGTCCTGAATGGTTTTGCCTATATTTTCTTCTAGGGTTTTTATGGTGCCAGGCCTTATGTTTAAGTCTTTAATCCATCTGGAGTTAATTTTAGTGTAAGGTGTCAGGAAGGGGTCCAGTTTCTGCTTTCTGCACATGGCTAGCCAGTTTTCCCAACACCATTTATTAAATAGAGAATCCTTTTCCCATTCCTTGTTTTTGTCTGGTTTATCAAAGATAATATGGTTGTAGATATGTTGTGTTGCCTCCACTGCCTCTGTTCTGTTCCATTGGTCTACATCTCTGTTTTGGTACCAGTACCATGCTGTTTTGATTACTGTAGCCTTGTAGTAGAGTTTGAAGTCTGGTAGTGTGATGCCTCCCGCTCTGTTCTTTTACTTAGAATTGACTTGGCTCTGCAGGTTTCTTTTTCTTTTTTTTTTAATTTTTATTGCATTATAGGTTTTGGGGTACATGTGCAGAACGTGCAAAATAGTTGCATAGGTACACACATGGCAGTGTGTTTTGCTGCCTTCCTCCCCTTCACCCAAACTTGGCATTCATCCCCAGGCTATCCCTCCCCAGCCTCGCCCGCTGCCCTCCCTCATTCCCCCCAATAGTCCCCAGTGTATAGTAGACCGACTCTCTGTGTCCATGTGTTCTCATTTTTTTCACCCACCTATGAGTGAGTATATGCGGTATTCTTTTTCTGTTCTTGTGTCAGTTTGCTGAGAATGATGTTCTCCAGATTCATCCATGTCCTTACAAAGGACACAAACTCATCATTTTTGATTGCTGCATAATATTCCATGGTGTATATGTGCCACATTTTCCCAGTCCAGTCTATCATCGATGGGCATTTGGGTTGGCTCCAGTTCTTTGCTATTTTAAACAGTGCTGCAATGAACATTCGTGTGCATGTGTCCTTATAGTAGAACGATTTATAGTCCTTTGGATAGATACCCAGTAATGGGATTGCTGGGTCAAATGGAATTTCTATTTCTAGGTCCCTGAGGAATCGCCACACTGTCTTCCACAATGGTTGAACTAATTTACACTCCCACCAACAGTGTAAGAGTGTTCCTATTTCTCCACATCCTCTCCAGCATCTGCTGTCTCCAGATTTTTTAATGATCGCCATTCTAACTGGCGTGAGATGGTATCTCAATGTGGTTTTGATTTGCATCTCTCTAATGACCAGTGATGATGAGCACTTTTTCATATGTTTGTTGGCCTCATGTATGTCTTCTTTTATAAAGTGTCTGTTCATATCCTTTGCCGATTTTTGAATGGGCTTGTTTGTTTTTTTCCTGTAAATCTGTTTGAGTTCTTTGTAAATTCTGCATATCAGCCCTTTGTCAGATGTGTAAACTGCAAAGAGTTTTTCCCATTCTGATGGTTGCCAATTCACTCTAGTGACTGTTTCTTTTGCAATGAAGAAGCTGTGGAGTTTGATTAGGTCCCATTTGTCTATTTTGGCTTTTGTTGCCAATGCTTTCGGTGTTTTGCTCATGAAGTCCTTGCCTACTCCTATGTCCTGAATGATTTTGCCTAGATTTTCCTCTAGGGTTTTTATGGTGTCAGGTCTTACGTTTTAGTCTTTAATCCATCGGGAGTTAATTTTAGTGTAAGGTGTCAGGAAGGGGTCCAGTTTCTGCTTTCTGCACATGGCTAGCCAGATTTTCCAACACCTTTATTAAATAGGGAATCCTTTCCCCATTGCCTGTTTTTGTCTGGTTTATCAAAGATAATATGGTTGTAGATATGTTGTGTTGCCTCCGATGCTTCTGTTCTGTTTCATTGGTCTATGTCTCTGTTTTGGTACCAGTACCATGCTGTTTTGATTACTGTAGCCTTGTCGTATAGTTTGAAGTCTGGTAGTGTGATGCCTCCTGCTGTGTTCTTTTACTTAGAATTGACTTGGCTCTGCAGGTTTCTTTTTCTTTTTTTTTTTTTTTTAATTTTTATTGCATTATAGGTTTTGGGGTACATGTGCAGAACGTGCAAAATAGTTGCATAGGTACACACATGGCAGTGTGTTTTGCTGCCTTCCTCCCCTTCACCCAAACTTGGCATTCATCCCCAGGCTATCCCTCCCCAGCCTCGCCCGCTGCCCTCCCTCATTCCCCCCAATAGTCCCCAGTGTATAGTAGACCGACTCTCTGTGTCCATGTGTTCTCATTTTTTTCACCCACCTATGAGTGAGTATATGCGGTATTCTTTTTCTGTTCTTGTGTCAGTTTGCTGAGAATGATGTTCTCCAGATTCATCCATGTCCTTACAAAGGACACAAACTCATCATTTTTGATTGCTGCATAATATTCCATGGTGTATATGTGCCACATTTTCCCAGTCCAGTCTATCATCGATGGGCATTTGGGTTGGCTCCAGTTCTTTGCTATTTTAAACAGTGCTGCAATGAACATTCGTGTGCATGTGTCCTTATAGTAGAACGATTTATAGTCTTTTGGATAGATACCCAGTAATGGGACTGCTGGGTCAAATGGAATTTCTATTTCTAGGTCCCTGAGGAATCGCCACACTGTCTTCCACAATGGTTGAACTAATTTACACTCCCGCCAACAGTGTAAGAGTGTTCCTATTTCTCCACATCCTCTCCAGCATCTGCTGTCTCCAGATTTTTTAATGATCGCCATTTTAACTGGCGTGAGATGGTATCTCAATGTGGTTTTGATTTGCATCTCTCTAATGACCAGTGATGATGAGCACTTTTTCATATGTTTGTTGGCCTCATGTATGTCTTCTTTTATAAAGTGTCTGTTCATATCCTTTGCCGATTTTTGAATGGGCTTGTTTGTTTTTTTCCTGTAAATCTGTTTGAGTTCTTTGTAAATTCTGGATATCAGCCCTTTGTCAGATGTGTAAACTGCAAAGAGTTTTTCCCATTCTGATGGTTGCCGATTCACTCTAGTGACTGTTTCTTTTGCCATGAAGAAGCTGTGGAGTTTGATTAGGTCCCATTTGTCTATTTTGGCTTTTCTTGCCAATGCTTTCGCTGTTTTGCTCATGAAGTCCTTGCCTACTCCTATGTCCTGAATGGTTTTGCCTAGATTTTCCTCTAGGGTTTTTATGGTGTCAGGTCTTACGTTTAAGTCTTTAATCCATCTGGAGTTAATTTTAGTGTAAGGTGTCAGGAAGGGGTCCAGTTTCTGCTTTCTGCACATGGCTAGCCAGTTTTTCCAACACCATTTATTAAATAGGGAATCATTTCCCCATTGCCTGTTTTTGTCTGGTTTATCAAAGATAATATGGTTGTAGATATGTTGTGTTGCCTCCGATGCTTCTGTTCTGTTCCATTGGTCTATGTCTCTGTTTTGGTACCAGTACCATGCTGTTTTGATTACTGTAGCCTTGTAGTATAGTTTGAAGTCTGGTAGTGTGATGCCTCCCACTGTGTTCCTTTTGCTTAGAATTTACTTGGATATGCGGGCTCTTTTTTGGTTCCATATGAAGTTCATGGTGGTTTTTTCCAGGTCTGTTAAGAAATTCAAAGGTAGTTTGTTGGGGATAGCATTGATTGTGTAAATTACTTTGGGCAGTATAGCCATTTTCACGATATTGATTCTTCCTAACCACGAACATGGAATGTTTCTCCATCTGTTTGTGTCCTCTCTTATTTCGTTGAGCAGTGGTTTGTAGTTTTCCTTGAAGAGGTCCCTTACGTTCCTTGTGAGTTGTATTCCTAGGTATTTTATTTTCTTTGTAGCAATTGTGAATGGCAGTTCGTTCTTGATTTGGTTCTCTTTAAGTCTGTTATTGGTGTATAGGAATGCTTGTGATATTTGAACATTGATTTTATATCCTGAAACTTTGCTGAACTTTCTTATTAGTTACAGGAGCTTTTGGTCTGACGTGATGGGGTCTTCTAGGTATACTATCATGTCATCTGAAAATAGAGACAATTTGGCTTCCACCTTTCCTATTTGAATACCCTTTATTTCTTTTTCTTGCCTGATTGCTCTGGCTAGAACTTCCAGTACTATGTTGAATAGGAGTGGTGAGAGAGGGCATCCTTGTCTAGTGCCAGATTTCAAAGGGAATGGTTCCAGTTTTTGCCCATTAAGTATGATATTGGCTGTTGGTTTGTCATAAATAGCTTTTATTACTTTGAGATATGTTCCATCAATACCAAGTTTATTGAGGGTTTTTAGCATAAAGGGCTGTTGAATTTTTTCAAATGCCTTCTCTGCGTCAATTGAGATAATCATGTGGTTTTGTTTTTGCTTCTGTTTATGTGGTGAATTACATTTATAGACTTGCGTATGTTGAACCAGCCTTGCATCCCAGGATGAATCCTACTTGATCATGATGGATAAGTTTTTAATGTGCTGTTGCAATCGGTTTACCAGTATTTTATTGAAGATTTTTGCATCTATGTTCATCATGGATATTGGCCTGAAGTTTTCTTTTCTTGTTGTGTCTCTGTGAGGTTTTGGTATCAGGATGATGTTGGTCTCATAAAATGATTTGGGAAGGGTTCCTCTTTTGGATTATTTGGAATAGTTTCAGAAGGAATGGTACCAGATCCTCTTTGTGTGTCTGGTAGAATTCAGCTGTGAACCCATCTGGACCTGGGCTTTTTTTGTGTGGTAGGCTCTTAATTGCTGCCTCCACTTCAGACCTTGTTATTGGTCTATTTATAGTTTCGGCTTCCTACTCGTTTAGGCGTGGGAGGGACAGGCATCCAGGAATTTATCAATTTCTTCCTGATTTACTAGTTTATGTGCATAGAGTTGTTTGTAGTATTCTCTGATGATGGTTTGAATTTCTGTGGAATCTGTGGTGATTTCCCATTATCGTTTTTATTGCATCTATTTGGTTGTTCTCTCTTTTCTTTTTTATCAGTCTGGCTAGTGGTCTGTCTATTTTGTTGATCTTTTCAAAAAACCAGCTCTTAAATTTATTGATGTTTTGAAGGGTTTTTCTTGTCTCTATCTCCTTCAGTTCTGCTCCGATCTTAGTTATTTCTTGTCTTGGCTAGGTTTTGAGCTTTTTGATCTTGCTCCTCTAGCTCTTTCAATTTTGATGATAGGGTGTCAATTTTGGATCTCTCAACTCTTCTCATGTGGGCACTTATTGCTATATATTTTCCTCTACAGACTGCTTTAAATGTGTCTCATAGATTCTGATAAGTTGTGTATTCATTCTCGTTGGTTTCAAAGAACTTCTTTATTTCTGCCTAATATTCCATGGTGTATATGTGCCACATTTTCCCAGTCCAGTCTATCATCGATGGGCATTTGGGTTGGTTCCAGGTTTTTGCTATTGTAAACAGTGCTGCAATGAACATTCGTGTGCATGTGTCCTTATAGTAGAACGATTTATAGTCTTTTGGATAGATACCCAGTAATGGGACTGCTGGGTCAAATGGAATTTCTATTTCTAGGTCCCTGAGGAATCGCCACACTGTCTTCCACAATGGTTGAACTAATTTACACTCCCGCCAACAGTGTAAGAGTGTTCCTATTTCTCCACATCCTCTCCAGCATCTGCTGTCTACAGATTTTTTAATGATCGCCATTTTAACTGGCGTGAGATGGTATCTCAATGTGGTTTTGATTTGCATCTCTCTAATGACCAGTGATGATGAGCACTTTTTCATATGTTTGTTGGCCTCATGTATGTCTTCTTTTATAAAGTGTCTGTTCATATCCTTTGCCGATTTTTGAATGGGCTTGTTTGTTTTTTTCCTGTAAATCTGTTTGAGTTCTTTGTAAATTCTGCATATCAGCCCTTTGTCAGATGTGTAAACTGCAAAGAGTTTTTCCCATTCTGATGGTTGCCAATTAACTCCAGTGACTGTTTCTTTTGCAATGAAGAAGCTGTGGAGTTTGATTAGGTCCCATTTGTCTATTTTGGCTTTTGTTGCCAATGCTTTTGGTGTTTTGTTCATGAAGTCCTTGCCTACTCCTATGTCCTGAATGGTTTTGCCTAGATTTTCTTCTAGGGTTTTTATGGTGTCAGGTCTTACGTTTAAGTCTTTAATCCATCTGGAGTTAATTTTAGTGTAAGGTGTCAGGAAGGGGTCCAGTTTCTGCTTTCTGCACATGGCTAGCCAGATTTTCCAACACCTTTATTAAATAGGGAATCATTTCCCCATTGCCTGTTTTTGTCTGGTTTATCAAAGATAATATGGTTGTAGATATGTTGTGTTGCCTCCGATGCTTCTGTTCTGTTCCATTGGTCTATGTCTCTGTTTTGGTACCAGTACCATGCTGTTTTGATTACTGTAGCCTTGTAGTATAGTTTGAAGTCTGGTAGTGTGATGCCTCCCGCTCTGTTCTTTTTGCTTAGAATTGACTTGGCTATGCGGGCTCTTTTTTGGTTCCATATGAAGTTCATGGTGGTTTTTTCCAGTTCTGTGAAGAAATTCAATGGTAGTTTGATGGGGATAGCATTGATTGTGTAAATTACTTTGGGCAGTATAGCCATTTTCACGATATTGATTCTTCCTAACCACGAACATGGAATGTTTCTCCATCTGTTTGTGTCCTCTCTTATTTCGTTGAGCAGTGGTTTGTAGTTTTCCTTGAAGAGGTCCCTTACGTTCCTTGTGAGTTGTATTCCTAGGTATTTTATTTTCTTTGTAGCAATTGTGAATGGCAGTTCGTTCTTGATTTGGTTCTCTTTAAGTCTGTTATTGGTGTATAGGAATGCTTGTGATATTTGAACATTGATTTTATATCTTGAGACTTTGCTGAAGTTTCTTATTAGTTACAGGAGCTTTTGGTCTGACGTGATGAGGTCTTCTAGGTATACTATCATGTCATCTGCAAATAGAGACAACTTGGCTTCCACCTTTCCTATTTGAATACCTTTTATTTCTTTTTCTTGCCTGATTGCTCTGGCTAGAACTTCCAGTACTATGTTGAACAGGAGTGGTGAGAGAGGGCATCCTTTTCTAGTGCCAGATTTCAAAGGGAATGCTTCCAGGTTTTGCCCAGTAAGTATGATATTGGCTGTTGGTTTGTCATAAATAGCTTTTATTACTTTGAGATATGTTCCATCAATACCAAGTTTATTGAGGGTTTTTAGCATAAAGGGCTGTTGAATTTTGTCAAATGCCTTTTCTGCATCAATTGAGATAATCATGTGGTTTTTGTTTTTGCTTCTTGTTATGTGGTGAATTACATTTGTAGACTTGCGTATGTTGAACCAGCCTTGCATCCCCGGGATGAATCCTAATTGATCTTGATGGATAAGTTTTTTAATGTGCTGTTGCAATCGGTTTGCCAGTATTTTATTGAAGATTTTTGCATCTATGTTCATCATGGATATTGGCCTGAAGTATTCATTTTCTTGTTGAGTCTCTGTGAGGTTTTGGTATCAGGATGATGGTGGTCTCATAAAATGATTTGGGAAGGGTTCCCTCTTGTTACTTTACTTAGAATAGTTTCAGAAGGAATGGTACCAGATCCTCTTTGTGTGTCTGGTAGAATTCAGCTGTGAACCCATCTGGACCTGGGCATTTTTTTTGTGGTAGGCTCTTAATTGCTGCCTGAACGTCAGACCTTGTTATTGGTCTATTCATAGTTTCGGCTTCCTCCTGGTTTAGGCTTGGGAGGACACAGGTGTTCAGAAATTTTTTTCATTTCTTCCTGATTTCCTAGTTTATGTGCATAGAGTTGTTTGTAGTATTCTCTGATGATGGCTTGAATTTCTGTGCAATCTGTGGTGATTTACCCATTATCGTTTTTTATTGCATCTATTTGGTTGTTCTCTCATTTCTTTTTAATCAGTCTGGCTAGTGGTCTGTCTATTTTGTTGATCTTTTCGAAAAACCAGCTCTTAGATTTATTGATTTTTGAAGGGTTTTTCTTGTCTCTATCTCCTTCAGTTCTGCTCCGATCTTAGCTATTTCTTCTCTTGGCTAGGTTTTGAGCTTTTTTGATCTTGCTCCTCTAGCTCTTTCAATTTTGACGATAGGGTGTCAATTTTGGATCTCTCCACTCTTCTCATGTGGGCACTTATTGCTATATATTTTCCTCTACAGACTGCTTTAAATGTGTCCCAGAGATTCTGGTACGTTGTGTCTTCATTCTCCTTGGTTTCGATGAACTTGTTTATATCTGCCTTCATTTCATTGTTTATCCAATCAACATTCAAGGGCCAGCTGTTCAGTTTCCATGAAGCTGTGCGGTTCTGAGTTAGTTTCTGAATTCTGAGTTCCAACTTGATTGCACTATGGTCTGAGAGACTGTTTGTTATGATTTCAGTTGTTTTGCATTTGCTGAGGAGTGCTTTACTTCCAATTATGTGGTCAATTTTGGAGTAGGTGTGATGTGGTGCTGAGAAGAATGTATATTCTGTGGATTTGTGGTGGAGAGTTCTGTAAATGTCTATCAGGTTTGCTTGTTCCAGGTCTGAGTTCAAGTCCTGGATATCCTTGTTAATTTTCTGTCTGGTTGATCTGTCTGCTATTGACAGTGGAATGTTAAAGTCTCCCACTATTATTGTGTGGGAGTCCAAGTCTTTTTGTAAGTCATTAAGAACTTGCCTTATATATCTGGGTGCTCCTGCATTGGGTCCATATATATTTAGAATCGTTAGCTCTTCTTGTTGTATCGATCCTTTTACCATTATGTAACGGCCCTCCTTGTCCCTTTTGATCTTTGTTGCTTTAAAGTCTACCTTATCGGAGACGAGAATTGCAACTCCTGCTTTTTTTGCTCTCTATTTGCTTGGTAAATATTTTTCCATTCTTTTATTTTGAGCCTTTGTGTATCCTTACGTGTGAGGTGGGTTTCCTAGATACAGCACACCGATGGATTTTGTGTTTTATCCAATTTGCCAGTTTGTGTTTTTTGATTGGTGCATTTAGCCCATTTACATTTAGGGTTAATATTGTTATGTGTGAATTTGATAGTGCCATTTTGAAGCTAGCTGGCTGTTTTGCCCGTTGGTTCATGTAGATTCTTCATTTTGTTGATGGTCTTTAGAATTTGGTATGCTTTTAGGATGGCTGGTACTGGTTGTTTCTTTCTATGTGTAGTGCCTCTTTCAGGAGCTCTTTTAAAGCAGGCCTAATGGTGACAAAATCTCTGAGTACTTGCTTCTTCATGAAGGATTTTATTTTTCCTTCACTTATGAAGCTCAGTTTGGCTGGATATGAAATTCTGGGTTGAAAGTTCTTTTCTTTAAGGATTTTGAACATTGGCCCCCACTCTCTTCTGGCTTGTAGAGTCTCTGCCGAGAGATCTGCTGTGAGTCTGATAGGCTTTCCTTTGTGCGTGACCCGACCTTTCTCTCTGGCTGCCCTTAGTATTTTCTCCTTCATTTCAACCCTGGTGAATCTGAGGATTATGTGCCTTGGGTTTGCTCTACTTGCGGAGTATCTTTGTGGTGTTCTCTGTATTTCCTGGAGTTGAGTATTGACCTGTCTTGCTAGGTTGGGGAAATTTTCCTGGATAATATCCTGAAGAGTGTTTTCCAGCTTGGATTCATTCTCTTCATCACATTCTGGTACACCTATCAAACGTAGGTTGGGTCTCTTCACATAGTCCCACATTTCTTGGAGATTTTGTTCATTCCTTTTTGTGCTTTTTTTTTTTAATCTTGGTTTCACGTTTTATTTCATTGATTTGATCTTCAACTTCTGATATTCTTTCTTCTGCTTGGTCAATTCGGCTGTTGAAACTTGTGCATGCTTCACGAAGTTCTTGTGTTGTGTTTTTCAGCTCCTTCAATTCATTCATATTTCTCTCTAAGTTGTCCATTCTTGTTATCAAGTTCTCGAATCTTTTTCCAAATCGTTTTTCAAAGTTCTTAGTTTCTTTGCACTGGTTTAGGACATGTTCTTTTAGCTCACTGAAGTTTCTCATTATCCAGATTCTGAAGTGTGCTTTTGTCATTTCATCACACTCATTCTTCATCTAGCTTTGTTTCCTTGCTGGTGAGGAGTTTTGTTCTTTTTTTGGAGGTGAGATGTTTCGGTTTCGGGTGTTTTCCTCCTTTTTGCGCTGGTTTCTTCCCATCTTTATGGATTTATCCGCCTGTCGTCTTAGTAGTTGCTGATTTTTCAATTGTGTCTCTTTGTGGATGCTGAGATTTTTGATGATGAAGTATTTCTGTTACTTTGTTTTCCTTCTTCTGGTCTAGCCCCTCTGCTGTGTGAGTGCTGAGGTCCACTCCAGGCCCTGCGTGTCTGGAGTATACCTGTAGCAGCTGTGGAACAGTGAGGGATGATACCAATTTCTTCTTCTGCTGTCTTTGTTCCAGAATGATGCCCGCCAAATGTCAGTCTGATTAGTCCTTTTTTGGGGTGACTCTTTGGATATACAGGGGTCAGGGAGCTGCTTAAGGAGACGGTCTGTGCTTTATGGGAGCTCCAGTGCTGAGCTTTGAGCTCCGTTGTTCATTCAGGGTTGTTGGGAGGTTGTTTATGTCTGTTGCAATAGAACTCATAAAACACCACCCTTTTTTTATTTTTTCCCCTTAGATGCTCTGTCTCAGAAAGTTGGGTCTTTCTTTATGAGTATCTGTTGCACTGTCTTGCCCCACTAGGTGGCAGTCTACTCACTATTTGCCTGCCGGGTCTCTGACCTGCTAGCGCCGGTCCGCCCTGTTGCTGCTGGGCTCCCTTCTGCTGTGGAGCGGTCCCCAGTCCTGGCAAAGTCTCTGTTATGGCAGGTTGCCTTGGCAATGGCAGGCTGCGTTAGCCCTGGGCGGTACTTCAGTAGGGGCGGATTGCGTCAGCAATGGTGGACGCCCGTCCCTCACCAGGCTGCACAGTCCTAGCTGCCAGCAGCAAAACTCTCAGCCCCAAGCTCCTCCAGTCACTGCCCTGCTTGTCCGCATGAGCATGGTACCTGCCGAGCCCAATCATCCAGCTCCATGCCTCAGAGTCCGTCCTCTCTCTCTCTCTCTTCCTCTCAGCAAGCTGAAAGGTCGACTCTGTCACTGGCGCCTCAGTAGCCTGCCGATAGGGCACTGGGATCCGTGCAATCTCCTGTGCCACTGCCCACTGCACCGGCTCAGATCATCCTTCCCAGGAAACTCCTGGTCTGGCTCATTGTCCAAGTCCCGTGCAATCAGATGGACATGCCAATCTGCCCTTCCAAATCTCAGATTGCCGGTTTAACAGGGCACCCAGACCAGTGAGTTATGTGCCAGGTCCCACTGCAGCACAGGCTGAAGTGGCGGGAGCTGGCTGTGTGTGCTGGTTGTACTAGTGTCTCGTGTCTCTCCCACACCTGAGATTTTCAACGCTCTGTGAGCAAAAAATGTCCATCCGAGAATGCGGCTAGGACTCAGCGTCTGTGCCTTCACTGAGAGCTGCAATCCTGAGTCGCTTCTATGATGCCATCTTGTGAGTCCCCCCCCAGATAAGTTTTTTAATGTGCTGTTGCAATCGATTTTCAAGTGTTTTATTGAAGATTTTTTTGCATCTATGTTCATCATGAATATTGGCCTGAAGTTTTCTTTTCTTGCTGAGTCTCTTCCGGGTTTTGGTATCAGGATAATGTTGGTCTCATAAAATGATTTTGGAAAGGCTATCCCCATCAAACTACCATTGAATTTCTTCACAGAATTGGAAAAAGCCACCATGAGCTTCATATGGAACCAAAAGAGGGCCCGCATAGCCAAGTCAATTCTAAGCAAAAATAAAATGGTGGGAGGCATCACATTACCAGAAATTAAAGTATACTACAAGGCTACAGTAATCAAAACAGCATGGTACTGGTACCAAAAAAAGAGATATAGAACAATGGAACAGAACAGAGGCATCAGAGGCAAATCAACATATCTACAACCATATAATCTTTGATAAACCAGGCAGAAAGAAACCATCGGGAAAGTATTCTCTGTTTAATAAATGATGTTGAAAAAACTGGCTAGCCAGTAACTAATGGGTGCTAGGCTTAATACCTCAGTGATGAAATAATCTGTACAACAAAACACCATGACACAAGTTTACCTATATATAAACCTTCACATGAACCCCTGAACTTAAAAGTTAAATTTAAAAATATTTTAAAAAGATAATGTTAGTGCAACACTTCACGGTGATTGCTGTGGTTCATGGTATTGATGAGGGAACTTGATACTCTCCAGAGAAACCTATCCTGAGAAAATTTTTCTTTCTGGCCTCTTTGTTATTCAAATATGACCCAAGTCCCTGACATAGACCCTTATTTCTTCTCTCCAACATGGGGCAGAGACAACCAGGACAGTTTTATCCTAGCACTGAGGAAAAATTAAGCCAAATTCAAAATGATTGATCAGTGATACTTTCAGAGAAAGATCTTGATCAAAAGAAGAAAATGTGAAGATCATACCAATTGGGTTAATTTTGTCAAGCCCAACTAAATCATATTCAAGGGGCCAAGGGGAAAAATCAGGCAGAACATATAACATTGCTTCAAGAATGTAATTTTCTGAACTCCTGGCTTCTGAAACTACCAGTTGTAACCTGAAACCAGGTTTTTCTAACAGCTACTGAAACATCTTGCTGAGATGCTAGTTTAATCCACCACTATCACTCACCAATCAATACTTGCCAGCTCCCCAAATATATTACTAGTGCCAATGAACTTTTTTCAAAACAGTATAAAACATTTCTCCTTTTTGTGAACCTCCAACTTACTTTTGTCTTCACACAAGAAAGATTGAAGACCAACCAGTCTGTGTGTATACCCCTAATTGTAATTCTTCTCTAATAAAACATTTTGAATTTTTTTTAAAAAAACTGGCTAGCCATGAGCAGAAAGCAGAAACTGGAACCATTCCTGACACCTTACACTAAAATTAACTCCAGATAGATTAAAGACTTAAACATAATACTTGGCACCATAAAAACCCTAGAAGAAAGTCTTAGCAAAACAATTCAGGACATAGGAGTAGGGAAGGACTTCATGACCAGAACACCAAAAGCATTGGCAACAAAAGCCAAAATAGACAAATGGGACCTAATCAAACTCCACAGCTTCTGCACACACAAAAAAAACAGTCACTAGAGTGAATAGGCAACCATCAAAATGGGAAAAAAATCTTTGCAATTTACGCATCTGACAAAGGGCTGACATCCAGAATTTACAAATAACTCAAACAGATTTACAGAAAAAAAAAAACAAGCCCATTCAAAATGGGCATAGGACATGAACAGACAGTTTACAAAAGAAGACATACATGAGGGCTTCAAACACATGCTCATCATCACTGGTCATTAGAGAAATGCAAATCAAAACCACATTGAGATACCATCTCACACCAGTAAGAATGGTGATCATTAAAAAATCTGGAGACAGCAGATGCTGGAGAGGATGTGGAGAAATAGGAACACTCTTACACTGTTGGTGGGAGTGTAAATTAGTTCAACCATTGTGGAAGACAGTGTGGTGATTCCTCAAGGACCTAGAAATAGAAATTCCATTTGACCCAGCAATCCCATTACTGGGTATATATCCAAAGGAATATAAATCGTTCTACTATAAGGACACATGCACACGAATGTTCATTGCAGCACTGTTTACAAGAGCAAAGACTTGAAACAAACTGAAATGCTCATTGATGATAAATTGGACTGGGAAAATTTGAAGATCATACCAATTGGGTTAATTTTGTCAAGCCCAACTAAATCATATTCAAGGGGCCAAGGGAAAAATCAGGCAGAACATATAACATTGCTTCAAGAATGTAATTTTCTGAACTCCTGGCTTCTGAAACTACCAGTTGTAACCTGAAACCAGGTTTTCTAACAGCTACTGAAACATCTTGCTGAGATGCTAGTTTAATCCACCACTATCACTCACCAATCAATACTTGCCAGCTCCCCAAATATATTACTAGTGCCAATGAACTTTTTTCAAAACAGTATAAAACATTTCTCCTTTTTGTGAACCTCCAACTTACTTTTGTCTTCACACAAGAAAGATTGAAGACCAACCAGTCTGTGTGTATACCCCTAATTGTAATTCTTCTCTAATAAAACATTTTGAATTTTTTTTAAAAAAACTGGCTAGCCATGAGCAGAAAGCAGAAACTGGAACCATTCCTGACACCTTACACTAAAATTAACTCCAGATAGATTAAAGACTTAAACATAATACTTGGCACCATAAAAACCCTAGAAGAAAGTCAGCAAAACAATTCAGGACATAGGAGTAGGGAAGGACTTCATGACCAGAACACCAAAAGCATTGGCAACAAAAGCCAAAATAGACAAATGGGACCTAATCAAACTCCACAGCTTCTGCACACACAAAAAAAACAGTCACTAGAGTGAATAGGCAACCATCAAAATGGGAAAAAAATCTTTGCAATTTACGCATCTGACAAAGGGCTGACATCCAGAATTTACAAATAACTCAAACAGATTTACAGAAAAAAAAAAAACAAGCCCATTCAAAAATGGGCATAGGACATGAACAGACAGTTTACAAAAGAAGACATACATGAGGGCTTCAAACACATGCTCATCATCACTGGTCATTAGAGAAATGCAAATCAAAACCACATTGAGATACCATCTCACACCAGTAAGAATGGTGATCATTAAAAAATCTGGAGACAGCAGATGCTGGAGAGGATGTGGAGAAATAGGAACACTCTTACACTGTTGGTGGGAGTGTAAATTAGTTCAACCATTGTGGAAGACAGTGTGGTGATTCCTCAAGGACCTAGAAATAGAAATTCCATTTGACCCAGCAATCCCATTACTGGGTATATATCCAAAGGAATATAAATCGTTCTACTATAAGGACACATGCACACGAATGTTCATTGCAGCACTGTTTACAAGAGCAAAGACTTGAAACAAACTGAAATGCTCATTGATGATAAATTGGACTGGGAAAATTTGGCTCATATACACCATGGAATACTATGCAGCCATCAAAAATGATGAGTTTGTGTCCTTTGTAAGGACATGGATGAATCTGGAGAACATGATTCTCAGCAAACTGACACAAGAACAGAAAAGAAAATATTGCATATTACTCATAGGCGGGTGAGAAAAAATAACACATGGACACAGGGAGGGAATCTACTACAAACTGGGGTCTATTGGGGGGAATGGAGGAGGGACAGCGTGGGGAAAGCTGAAGAGAGATAGCCTGGGGAGAAATGCCATGTGTGGGTGAATTGGAGAGAGGCAGCAAAAAAACACAGCCACGTGTGTACCTATGCAACTATCTTGCACTTTCTGCACATGTACCCCAAAACCTAAAATGCAATAAAAATTTAAATTAAAAAAAGGAAGAATTCACAATGGGCAATACTCAGGTGTTTATTTTAGATGGCGTCTCAGTTAAATAATAAACTTCTATGGAGTAGACAATTCACTGTTTAAGAGTGCCACAAATTAAGTGCCTTCTGGAATGATACACACCTGGGTGATAGTCAGGAGTCTATTTCATATAATCTCTCATTCTGGGAATAATTGAAGAATACACAACTGGAAAACTGTCCAGAGTCTATTTGGTATGCACACTCATGCAGAACCTGTTTGAATAATGCACACTTGGAGAATAATTAGGAGTTCATGTCATATGGCTACTCTCTCAATCAGTGAATAACGCCCACATGTGGAGTAATAAGTAGTCTGTTTCATGTGGTCACTTTTTCACAGCCTCACCAAATATTATACACTTTTGATATAGTTTGGAGTCTATTTCATGTGGCCACTCAGAGAATCAGTGAATAATGCACACATGAGGAATACTCTGTGCACATTTGGAGTCTATTTCATATGGCCACTCAGAGCCACAGTGAATAATGCATACCACAGTAATACTCAGGATCCTGTTTCATGTGACCACTGATTCAGTATCTCTCTGAATGATACACACCAGGGAATCTTCAGGGTTCTATTCCATAGGAACACTCATTCAGAGCCTTACTAAATAATGCACAAAATGGCAAGAGTCAGGAGTCTATTTCATATGGCCTCTCATTCAGAGATTCAGTGAATAATAAACACCTGTGGAGTAGTCAGGACCCTATTTAAGATAGCCACAAATTAAGCACCTCCCTGAATGAGACACACCTGTGTAACAGTCAGGAGTGTATTTGATATGGACACTCATACAGAAACTTTTTGAATAATGCAATGTGAGGAATAATCACTAGTCTATTTTATATGGTGATTTCTTTAGAGAATCATTAAATAACACACATCTGTAAAGTAAAATCGAGTCTATTTCATATGGCCACCATATCTGTGTGTCAGTGAATAATATATATATCTGGAATAGCCAGGGGTCTCTTTCATATGGCCACTCGTTCAGGGCCTCAGTGAATAATACAACCCTGGGAAATTGTCTAGTGTCTACTTCAAAGGGTCACACATTGAGAGTCTCTGTATATAATGCACACCTGGGGAATTGACAGGAGTCTCTTTTTTGGATCACTTATTCAGGCTCATTCATTTATACAAACAAGGAAAAGAGTGAAGTGTATTCTTTATATAACCACTCATTTAGAGCCTCAGAAAATAATGCACACCTGTGGAACAGACACTGGTCTGTTTTGCATGGCCTCAAAATCAAAGCCTGAGTGAGTAATGCACAACTTTGGAATAATGAGGTGTCTATTCCATATGCCCACAGAGTCAGTGTCTCATTCAACAATACACATGTTAAGAATACTAAGGGATCTATTTCATCTAATCATTAACTCAAAGCCTCAATAAATAATACACACCTCTGGAATATTCAGGAGGCTATTTCATATGGCCAAACATTCAGAGCCTCATTGACTAATACATACCGGGGCATACTCAGGACACTATTACATATGGCCTCTCATTCAGAGCTTCACTGAATAATGCACACCTGGGGAAGTCAGGATTCTCTTTCATAAAGACACCATTTCAGAGCCAAACCTAAAAATGCACTCCTGCGAGTATTCAGGAATCTCTTTTCTATGTCCACTCATTCAGAGCCTGATTAAATAATACACACCTCTGGAATATTCAGGAGGCTATTTCATATGGCCAAACATTCAGAGCCTCAGTGACTAATACATACCGGGGCATACTCAGGACACTATTACATATGGCCTCTCATTCAGAGCTTCACTGAATAATGAACACCTGGGGAAAAGTCAGGATTCTATTTCATAAAGACACTCTTTCAGAGCCAAACCTAAAAATGCACTCCTGCAAGTATTCAGGAATCTTTTTTATGTCCACTCATTCAGAGCCTGATTGAATAATACACATCTATAGAAATGTCAGGAGTGTATTTCACATGGCCATTCATTCAGAGCCTCATTAAATCATACCTACCTGAGGAATACTCAGGAGTCTATTTCATATGGCCACTCATTCAGAAACTCGTGGAATAATGCACACCTGTGAAATAGTCTGGAGTCTATTTGATATGATGGTTCATTCAGTGCCTCAGTGGAAAATGCACACGGGAGATATAGTTAAGTGGCTATTTTATGTAGACACTCATCCATACTTTTAGTAAGAAATACACACCTGGGGAATAGTCAGGAGTCTATTTCATGTGGCCAACTCTTCAGAAACTCAGTGAAAGCTACACACCTGTGGACTAGTTAGAGTCTATGACATATGGCCACTCAATAAGAGCATTACTGATTGATGCACACCTGGGAATTAGTCAGGATTATATATCACATCACCATTGTTTTAGAGCCTCACTGTGTAATGCACATCTGGTCAGTAATCAGGAGGCTATGTCATATGAACACTCATTCATAGCCTCAGTGAATAATGCACACCAGGGGTGCAGCCAGAAGTGTATTTCACACAGCCACTCATTCAGAGCCTCAGTGAATAATACATACCTGTGGAAAATTCAGCATTTCATTTCATAAGACCACTGACTCATTGCCTCAGTGAATAATGCAGAAATGTACAGTACTCAGCAGTTTATTTCATAAAGCCACTCATTCAGAGATTCACTGAATAATAAAAATATTTGGGATAGACATCATCCTGTTTTGTATGACCACACAAGGAGAGCCTCACTGAGTAATACACACCTGGGGAAGTGTTAGGAGTCTACTTTATATGGCCACTCATTTACAGCCTAGTGAATAATGCATGCATGTGGAATAGACACTAGTCTATTTTATATGGCCACAAAATCAAAGCCTGAGTGAGTAATGCACAACTTTGGAATAGTCAGTAGTCTATTCCATATGCCCATATATTCAGAGTCTGAGTCAATAATACACACCTGGGAATAGTCAAAAGTCTATTTCATATGGTCACTAACTCAAAGACTCATTAAATGATACACACCTGTGGAATAGTCAGGAGACTATTTTAAATGGCCAAAGTTTCAGAGCCTCAGTGAATAATGCACAACTGGGGAATAATCAGGACGCTATTTCATATGGCACCTCCTTCAGAAACTCACTGAATAATGCACACCTGGGAATTAGTCAGGATTCTATTTCATATAGCCGCATATTCAGAGCCTCACTGAATAAGATACAACTTGGGGAAAGTCAAGTTTCTATGTCATATAGCCACTCCCTTAGAGCCAAACCTTAAAATTCTCGCCTAAGGATTATTCAGTTGTCACTTTTTTGTGGCCACTCATTCAGAGCCTCACTGAATAATACAGACCTATGGAAAAGTCAGGAGTGTATTTCACATGGCCACTCATTCAGAACCTCAGTGAAGAATCATATATACCTGGGGAGTACTCAGCGTTCTATTTAATATAGCCACTTATTCAGAGACTCACTGAATAGTGCACACCTGTGGAATAGTCTGGAGTCTATTGGATATGACCTTTCACCCAGTGCCTTAGTGGAAAATGCACCGCTGAGAAATAGTCAAGAGGATATAGTCAGGAGTCTATTTTATATGGTCACTCATTCAGAAACTCACTGAATAATACACAACTGGGGAATAGTCAGAGTCCATGCCCTATGGCCACTCAATCACAGCATTATGAATAATGCACAATGGGGCAATAGTCAGGAGTTTATTTCATATGGCCCCTTATTCAGAGATTCAGTGCATAATAAACAGCTGTGGAGTAGTCAGGACCCTATTTAAGGAAGACCAAATAAAGCATATCCCTGAATGATACACACATGTGTGATTGTCAGGAGTCTATTTGATATCGACACTCATAGAGAACCTTTTTGAATACTGCACATGTAGGGAATAAACACTAGTCTCTTTCATATGGTGATTCGTTTGAAATATCAAGCAATAATGCACACCTATAAAGTAAAATGGGGTCTATTTTATATGGCCACTCTTTCAGTGTTTCAGTGAATAATATGTATATCTGAATCGTCATGGATATCTTTCATATGGCCACTCATTCAGGGCGTCGGTGAATAATACACTTCTTGGAAACAGTCAAGAGTCTACTTCAAATGTCTACACATTCAGGGTCTCTGTAAAAAAAGCGCACCTGGGCAATAGCCAGGAGTCTCTTTCTTATGCCCACTTATTCAGAGTCTCATTCAATAATACACACCTAAGGAAGAGTTAAGAGTCTACTTCATATAGCCACTCTTTTAGAGCCTCAGTGAATAATGCACACCAGGTTTATAGTATGGAGCCCCTTCTATATGGCCACTCATTATGTGCCTCATTGAATGATACAAACCTGGGGAATCATAAGGATATTATTACATACTACCACTCATTCAGAGTCTTATAAAATAATTCACAACGTGCAATAGTCAGGTGTCTATTTTATATGGCCTCTCATTCAGTGCCTCACTGAATGATACAAACCTGGGGAATCATAAGGATATTATTACATACTACCACTCATTCAGAGTCTTATAAAATAATTCACAACGTGCAATAGTCAGGTGTCTATTTTATATGGCCTCTCATTCAGTGCTTCAGTTAAATAATGAACTTCTATGGAGTAGTGAAATCACTAAGAGAGCCACGAATTAAGTGCCTCCCTGAATGATACACACTAGGGTGATAGTCAGGAGTCTATTTTATATGACCTCTCATTCTGGGAATCACTGAAGAATACACACATGACGGAGTGTCGGCAGGATATTTGGTATGCACACTCATACAGAACCTGTTTAAATAATGGGAACATGAAGAATTATTAGGAGTCTATGTCATATGGCTACTGATTCACACAATCAGTGAATAATGCACACCTGTGGAGTAAGAAGAAGTCTGTTTCATATGGCCACTCTTTCACAGCCTCACCGCATATTACACACGTGTGATATAATCTGGAGTCTATTTCTTATGGCCACTCATTCAGAAAATTACTGAATAATGCACACCTGTGGAATAGTCAGAAGTCCCTTTTCTATGGCTACTCATTGAGAGCCTCACTGAATGTACACACCTGGGGAAATAGTCAGGATTCTGTTTTATCCCCTCATTCAGAGTATCACAGGATAATGCACACTTATGGAATAGTCAGGTGTCTTTTTCATGTGGCCTCTCATTGGGAGTGTCACTGAATAATGTGGAGTATTCAGGAGTCTATTTCATGTAGACACATATTCAGAGATTCACTGAATAATACACACCCATGTGATACTAAGATATATAATTAATATGGCCAAATATTCAGAGCCTCACTGAATAATACACACCTGGAGAATAATTTGGAATCTATTTCCGATAGACATTCATTCAGAGCCTCAGTGAATAATGCACACATGTGGAGTAGCCAGAAGTCTATTTTATTTGGAAACTCATTCTTAGCCTAAGTGGATAATCTGCACATGTGAAATAGTCAGGAGTATATTCCATATGACCACTCATTCAGACCTCAGTTAATAATACACAATTGGCGAATAGTCAAGAATCTATTTTATATGGCCACTCTCTCAGTACCTTA
Source organism: Saguinus midas (assembly GCA_021498475.1). NCBI lineage: Eukaryota > Metazoa > Chordata > Mammalia > Primates > Cebidae > Saguinus > Saguinus midas. Next base: position 155,620,974 of record CM038397.1, read on the forward strand.
CTGAGTGGTACACACCTGGGGAATTGTCAGGACAGTTTCATATGTACATTCAATGAGGGCCTCACTGAATAATGCACATCTGTGGAGCAGTCAGGAATCTATTTTATTTTGTCACTTATTCAGAGCCTCAGTGAATAATACACACCTAGAAAACATTGGGGAGTGTGTTTCATGTGGCCTCTCATCCAGAGCCTCACAAAATAGTTTACACCTTGAGAATTCTCAAGTGTGTATTAGGAATGGTGGTGCATTCAGAGACTCTGTGAATAACACACACCTAGGAAATTTTGAGGAATCCATTCCAAATGGCCACATATTCAGAGCCTCAGTGAATCATGCACACCAAGGAAATAATCAGGATTCTATTTCTTATACCCTCTCATTCAGCACCTCAGTGAATAATGCATGTCTGTCGAGTACTGAGGGGTCTGTTTTATATGGCCACTCATTTCAAGCCCCACTAATAGTTCGCAACTGGAAAAATGTCAGGGGTGTATTTCACATGGCCACTCATTCAGAGGCTCAGTGAATAATTCACAGCTGTTGAGTACTCAGGAGCCTTTCACATATGGCGAATCATTCAGAACCTCGCTGAATGATACACAGCTTGGGAATAGTCAGGATTCTGTTTAATACTAACACTCATTATGAGCCTCAGTGAATCACACATGTCGGTGGAATACTGAAAATACTAATTTATATTACCACCCCATTCATAGAGTTTCTGAATATTACACATTTGTGAAATAATCAGAAGTCAATTTGATATGGTGAGTTATTAGGAACCCCAAGAAATAATACACTACTGGGGAATAGTCAGGAGTCTGTTTTATATTGCCACATAGAGCCTCAGTGAATAATGCACACTGCAGTAATAGTCAGGATTCTGTTTTCTATGACCACTAATTCAGTATCTCACTGAATCGCGCACTGGGGAATCATCAGGATTCTGTTCCATAGGACCATTCATTCAGAGCCCTACTGAATAATGCACAAGGGGGCAATAGTCAGGAGTCTATTTCATATGGCCTCTTTTTCTGTGAATAATGAACACCTGTGTAGTCATGACCCCCATTTAAAATAGCCAAAAATTAAGCACTACCCAGAATGATACACACCTGGGTGACAGTCAGGAGTCTACTTAAGATGGCTACACATTTAGAGTCTCTGTAAATAATGCACACCTGGGCAATAGACAGGAGACTCTTTTTCATGCCCACTTACTCAGAGTCTCATTCAAGAATAAACACCTGCTGAAGAGTTAAGAGTCTACTTCACATTGCAACCCATTTAGATCCTCAGTGAATAATGAACACAAGGGTAATAGTCTGGAGCGTCTCTCAAATAGCCGATCACTGAGTGCCTCACTGTATGATACATACCTGGGAAATCATCAGGACTTTATTAAATACTGCCACTCATTCAGAGCCTTATTGAATCATTCACAGTGGAGCAATAGTCAGCTGACAGTTTTATATGGCCTCTCATTTAGAGCTTCAGTGAATATTGAACTTCTATAAAGAAGTCGGTACACTTTTCATGGTAGCCACGAATTAAGTGCCTCCTTGAATGACACACACCTGTGTGGTACTCAGGAGTCTATTTCATATCATCTCCAATTCTGAAATTAACTGCAGAATACACACCTGGGAAACTTTCAGGAGTCTATTTGGTATGCACACTCATTCAGAACCTGTTTGAATAATGCACATATGGAGAAAAATTAGGAGTCCATATCGTATGGCTACTCATTCAGACAATCAGTGAATGACGCACACATGTGGAGTAATAAGAAGTCTATTTCATGTGGCCACTCTTTCACAGCCTCACCGAATATTATGCACTTATGATATAGTGTGAAGTCTATTTCATGTGGCCACACAGATAATTGGTGAATAATGCACACATGAGAAATACTCCTTGAATATATGGAGTCTATTTTATTTTTTTAATTTTCTTTTTTAATTTTAAATTGTTATTACATTTTAGGCTTTGAGGTACATGTGCAGAACGTGCAAGATAGTTGGATAGGTACACATATGGCAGTGTGTTTTGCTGCCTTCCTCCCCTTCACCCACACTTGGCAATTCTCCCCAGGCTATCTCTTTCCAGCTCCCCCACCGCTGTCCCTCCCCAATTCCCCCCAATAGACCTCTGTGTGTAGTAGACCCCCTCGCTGTGTCCATGTGTTCTCATTTTAATTTTTTATTAATTTTTTAAATTTTTATTGCATGATAGGTTTTGGGGTACATGTGCAGAACGTGCAAGATAGTTGCATAGGTACACACATGGCAGTGTGTTTTGCTGCCTTCCTTCACTTCACCCACACTTGGAATTTATCCCCAGGCTATCCCTCCCCAGCCATCCCCGCTGTGCCTCCCCCATTCCCCCAATAGACCCCAGTGTGCAATAGACCCCTTCCCTGTGTCCATGTGTTCTCATTTTTCTCACACACCTATGAGTGAGAATATGCGGTAATTCATTTTCTGTTCTTGTGTCAGTTTGCTGTGAATTATGTGCTCCAGATTCATCCATGTCCTCACAAAGGACACACACTCATCATTTTTGATTGCTGCATAATATTCCATGGTGTATATGTGCCACATTTTCCCAGTCCAGTCTATCATCCTTGGGCATTTGGGTTGGTTCCAGTTCTTTGCTATTGTAAACAGTGCTGCAATGAACATTCGTGTGCATGTGTCCTTATAGTACAACGATTTATAGTCCTTTGGATATATACCCAGTAATGGGATTGCTGGGTCAAATGGAATTTCTATTTCTAGGTCGTTGAGGAATGGCCACACTGTCTTCCACAATGGTTGAACTAATTTACACTCCCATCAACAGTGTAAGAGGGTTCCTTTTTCTCCACATCCTCTCCAGCATCTGCTGTCTTCAGATTTTTTAATGATCGCCATTCTCACTGGAGTGATATGGTATCTCAATGTGGTTTTGATTTGCATCTCTCTAATGACCAGTGATGATGAGCATTTTTTCATGTGTTTGTTGGCCTCATGTATGTCTTCTTTTGTAAAGTGTCTGTTCATATCCTTTGCCCATTTTTGAACGGGCTTGTTTGTTTTTTTCCTGTAAATCTGTTTGAGTTCTTTGTAAATTCTGAATATCAGACCTTTTTGAGATGCATAAACTGCAAAGACTTTTTCCCATTCTGATGGTTGCCAATTCACTCTAGTGACGGTTTTTTTTTTTGCCAGGCAGAAGCTGCGGAGTTTGATTAGGTCCCATTTGTCTATTTTGGCTTTTGTTGCCAATGATTTTGACGTTTTGTTCATGAAGTCCTTGCCTACTCCTATGTCCTGAATGGTTTTGCCTAGATTTTCTTCTAGGGTTTTTATGGTGTCAGGTCTTATGTTTAAGTCTTTAATCCATCTGGCGTTAATTTTAGTGTAAGTTGTCAGGAAGGGGTCCAGTTTCTGCTTTCTGCACATGGCTAGCCAGTTTTCCCAACACCATTTGTTAAACAGGAATCCTTTCCTCATTGCTTGTTTTTGTCTGGTTTATCAAAGATAATATGGTTGTAGATATGTTGTGTTGCCTCCGATGCCTCTGTTCTGTTCCATTGGTCTATATCTCTGATTTGATACCAGTACCATGCTGTTCTAATTACTGTAGCCTTGTAGTATAGTTTGAAGTCTGGTAATGTGATGCCTCCGCTGTGTTCTTTTTGTAGAACGATTTATAGTCCTTTGGATATATACCCAGTAATGGGATTGCTGGGTCAAATGGAATTTCTATTTCTAGGTCGTTGAGGAATGGCCACACTGTCTTCCACAATGGTTGAACTAATTTACACTCCCACCAACAGTGTAAGAGTGTTCCTATTTCTCCACATCCTCTCCAGCATCTGCTGTCTCCAGATTTTTAATGATCGCCATTCTAACTGGCGTGAGATGGTATCTCAATGTGGTTTTGATTTGCATCTCTCTAATGACCAGTGATGATGAGCATTTTTCATGTGTTTGTTGGCCTCATGTATGTCTTCTTTTGTAAAGTGTCTGTTCATATCCTTTGCCCATTTTGAATGGGCTTGTTTGTTTTTTCCTGTAAATCTGTTTGAGTTCTTTGTAAATTCTGGATATCAGCCCTTTGTCAGATGTAAACTGCAAAGACTTTTTCCCATTCTGATGGTTGCCAATTCACTCTAGTGACGGTTTTTTTTTTTGCCAGGCAGAAGCTGCGGAGTTTGATTAGGTCCCATTTGTCTATTTTGGCTTTTGTTGCCAATGATTTTGACGTTTTGTTCATGAAGTCCTTGCCTACTCCTATGTCCTGAATGGTTTTGCCTAGATTTTCTTCTAGGGTTTTTATGGTGTCAGGTCTTATGTTTAAGTCTTTAATCCATCTGGCGTTAATTTTAGTGTAAGTTGTCAGGAAGGGGTCCAGTTTCTGCTTTCTGCACATGGCTAGCCAGTTTTTCCAACACAATTTGTTAAACAGGGAATCCTTTCCTCATTGCTTGTTTTTGTCTGGTTTATCAAAGATAATATGGTTGTAGATATGTTGTGTTGCCTCCGATGCCTCTGTTCTGTTCCATTGGTCTATATCTCTGATTTGATACCAGTACCATGCTGTTCTAATTACTGTAGCCTTGTAGTATAGTTTGAAGTCTGGTAATGTGATGCCTCCGGCTGTGTTCTTTTTGCTTAGAATTGACTTGGCTATGCGGGCTCTCTTTTGGTTTCATATGAAGTTCGTGGTGTTTTTTTTCCAGCTCTGTGACTAAATTCAAGGGTAGCTTGATGGGGATAGCATTGATTCTGTAAATTACTTTGGGCAGTATAGCCATTTTCACAATATTGATTCTTCCTAACCATGAACATGGTATGTTTCTCCATCTGTTTGTGTCCTCTCTTATTTTATTGAGCAGTGGTTTGTAGTTTTTCTTGAAGAGGTCTCTTACGTTCCCTGTAAGTTGTATTCCTAGGTATTTTATTCTTTTTGCAGCAATTGTGAATGGCAGTTCATTCTTGATTTGGTTCTTTTTAAGTCTGTTATTGGTGTATAGGAATGCTTGTAATTTTTGCACATTGATTTTATATCCTGAGACTTTACTGAAGTTGCTTATCAGTTTCAGCAGTTTTGGGGCTGAGGTGATGGGGTCTTCTAGGTATACTATCATGTCGTCTGCAAATAGAGACAATTTGGCTTCCACCTTTCCTGTTTGAATTCCCTTTATTTCTTTTTCTTGCCTGATTGCTCTGGCTAGAACTTCCAGTACTATGTTGAATAGGAGTGGTGAGAGAGGGCATCCTTGTCTCGTGCAGGATTTCAAAGGGAATGCTTCCAGTTTTTTCCCATTAAGTATGATATTGGCTGTTAGTTTGTTGTAAATGGCTTTTATTACTTTAAGATATTTTCCATCAATACCGAGTTTATTGAGAGTTTTTAACATAAAGTGCTGTTGAATTTTGTCAAATGCCTTCTCTGCGTCAATTGAGATAATCATATGGTTTTTGTTGTTGGTTCTGTTTATGTGGTGAATTACATTTATACACTTACTTATGATGAACCAACCTTGCATCCCCGGGATGAATCCTACTTGATCATGATGGATAAGTTTTTTAATGTGCTGTTGCAATCGGTTTGCCAGTATTTTATTGAAGATTTTTGCCTCTATATTCATCATTGATATTGGCCTGAAGTTTTCTTTTCTTGTTGAGTCTCTGCCGGGTTTTGGTATCAGGATGATGTTGGTCTCATAATTTGATTTGGGAAAGGTTCCCTCTTTTTGAATTATTTGGAATAATTTCAGAAGGAATGGTACCAGATCGTCTTTGTGTGTCTGGTAGAATTCGGCTGTGAACCCATCTGGTCCTGGGCTTTTATTGCATGGTAGGCTCTTAGTTTCTTCCTGAACTTCATACCTTGTTATTGGTCTATTCATAGTTTTGGCTTCCTCCTGGTTTAGGCTTGGGAGGACACAGGTGTCCAGGAATTTATCAATTTCTTCCTGGTTTACTAGTTTATGTGCATAAAGTTTTTTGTAGTATTCTCTGATGATGGTTTGAATTTCTGTTGAATCTGTGTTGATTTCACGTTTGTCGTTTTTTATTGCATCTATTTGGTTGTTTTCTCTTTTCTTTTTTATCAGTCTGGCTAGTGTTCTATTTTTTTGATCTTTACAAAAAAACAGCTCTTCTATTTATTGATTTTTTGAAGGGTTTTTCTTGTCTATTTCCTTCAGTTCTGCTCTGATCTTAGTTATTTCCTGTCTTTGGCTAGGTTTTGAGCCTTTTTGATCTTGCTTCTCTACCTCTTTGAACTTTGACGATAGGGTATCAATTCTGGATCTGTCCACTCTTTTCACCTGGGCACTTATTGCTATATATTTTCCTCTACACACTGCTTAAATGTGTCCCAGAGATTCTGGCATGTTGAATCTTCATTCTCGTTGGTTTCAAAAAACTTCTTTATTTCTTCCTTCATTTCATTGTTTATCCAATCAACATTCAAGAGCCAGTTGTTCAGTTTCCATGAAGCTGTGCAGTTCTGAGTTATTTTCCGAATTCTGTGTTCTAACTTGACTGCACTGTGGTCTGAGAGACTGTTTTTATGATTTCAGTTTTTCTGCATGTGCTGAGGTCTGTTTTACTTCCAATTATGTGGTCAGTTTTGGAATAGTTGTGATGTGGTGCTGAGAAGAATGTATATTCTGTGGATTTGCCGTGGAGAGTTCTGTAAATGTCTATCAGGTTTGCTTGTACCAGGTCTGAGTTCCAATCCTGGATATCCTTGTTAATTTTCTGTCTGGTTGATCTGTTTGACATTGACAGTGTAGTGTTAAAGTCTCCCACTATTATTGTGTGGTAGTCTAAGTCTCTTTGTAAGTCATTAAGAACTTGCCTTATATATCTAGGTGCTCCTGCATTGGGTCCACATATATTTAAAATCGTTAGCTCTTTTTGTTTTATGGATCCTTTTACCATTATGTAATGACCTTCTTTGTCTCTTTTGATCTTTATCGTCTGTTTTATCAGAGACGAGAATTGCAATTCCTGCTTTTTTTTTGCTCTCCATTTGCTTAGTAAATCTTTCTCCATCCCTTTGTTTTGAGCCTTTTTGTATCCTTGCATGTGAGGTTGGTTTCCTGGATACAGCACACCGAGGGGTTTTGCTTTTATATCCAATTTTCCAGCTTGTTTCTTTTGATTGGTGCATTTAGTTCATTTTCATTTCAGATTAATATTGTTATGCATGAATTTGATACTGCCATTTTGATGCTAGCTGGCTGTTTTGCCCGTTGGTTCATGTGCATTCTTCATTTTGTTGATGCCCTTTAGCATTTGGTGTGCTTTTAGGATGGCTAGTAATGGTTGTTTTTTTCTATGTATAGTGCATCTTACAGGAGCTCTTGCAAAGCAGGTCTACTGGTAACAATGTCTCTGATTATTTGCTTGTTCACGAAGAATTTTATTTTTTCTTCACTTATGAAGCTCAGTTTGGCTGGATATGAAATTCTGTGTTGAACGTTCTTTTCTTTAAGGATGCTGAATATTAGCCCCCACTCTCTTCTGGCTTGTAGAGTCTCTGCTGAGAGATCTGCTGTGAGTCTGATGGGCTTCCCTTTGTGGGTGACCCGACCTTTCTCTCTGGCTGCCCTTAGTATTTTCTCCTTCATTTCAACCCTGGTGAACCTGACGATTATGTGCCTTTGGGTTGCTCTTCTTGCGTAGTATCTTTTTGGTGTTCTCTGTATTTTCTGGAGTTGAGTATTGGCCTGCCTTGCTAGGTTGGGGACATTTTCCTGGATAATGTCCTGAAGAGTGTTTTCCAGCTTGGATTCATTCTCTTCATCACATTCTAGTACACCTATTAAATGTAGGTTGGGTCTCTTCACATAGTCCCACATTTCTCGGAGATTTTGTTCATTCATTTTTGTGCTTTTTTCTCTAATTTTTCTTTCTCGTTTTATTTCATAGAGTTGATATTCGACTTTTGATATTCTTTCTTCTGCTTGGTCAATTCGGCTGTTGAAACTTGTGCATGCTTCGTGAAGATCTCATGTTGTGTTTTTCATCTTTTTCAATTCATTCATATTTTTCTCTATGTTGTCCATTCTTGTTATCATTTCCTCAAATCTTTTTTCAAATCTTTTTTCAAGGTTCTTAGTTTCTTTGCATTGATTTAGAACATGTTCCTTTAGCTCACTGAAATTTCTCATTATCCACTTTCTGAAGTCTGATTCATCATTTCACACTCATTCTCCATCCAGCTTTGTATTGTTGTTGAATTTTGTTCAAATGATGTTTTGGTTTTGGTGTTATTCTTTATGGTTTTTCATTTTTGTCTTTTTCCACCTGTCGTCTTAGTAGTCGCTGATTTTTAATTGAAAAAGAGATGTTGATGAAGTATTTCTGTTACTTAGTTTTCCTTCTAATTGTCTAATCTGCTGAGAGTCTGAGGTCAGGCCCTGCTTTTTCACCTCAGCTGCAGAACAGTGAGGGATGCTACCAGTTTCTTCTTCTTCTATCTTTGTCCCAGAATGATGCCCGCCAATTGTCAGTCTGATTAGTTTTTGATGACTCTATACAGTCAAGTGCTTGATAGAGGTCTGTCCTTATAGGAGCTCCAGTGCTGAGCTGTGAGTTCCGTTGTTCATTCAGGATTGTTGGGCACCTGTGTTTCAGTCTTCTTCAGCAGACCTTACAAAATCCCCCTTTTTTTTTCCCTCAGTTGCTCTTTCTCAGGGATTTGGGGCTTTCTTTATGAGTATTTGTTGCACTGTCCTGCCCGGCTAGGATGTAGTCTATTCACTATTTGCCTTCCAAGGCTCTGCCCTGCTAGCACTGGTTTGCCCTGCTGCTGCGGGGCTCTGTTCTCCTGTGGTGTGCACCGCCCTGCTGGTGGAGTCTCTCTGTTATGGCGGGTTGCCTCGGCAATGGGATGCTGCATCAGCACTGGACGTGTACCTCAGTAGGGGCAGATTGCGTCCATAGTGGCAGACGCCCCTCCCCACCGGGCAGCACCACCCTGGATTCAGCTGAGCCCACAGCAAAACTCTCAACTCCAAGCACCTCCAAACGCCACCCTGCTTGTCCCCGAGAGGGTGGGACCTGACGAGCCCTATTACCTGGCTCCCTGCCTCAGAGTCCGTCCTCTCTCTTTCTCTCTTTTTCTTCTCAATTTGAACGGTTGACTCTCTCACTTGCACCCCAGTAGCCTGCTGATAGAACACTGGGATCTCTGCAATCTCCCATGCTGCTGCCCACTCCACCAGCTTAAATCACGTTTCCCAGGAATCTCTCAGTCTGGCTCATTGTCCAAGTCCCATTTATTTATTTATTTTTTTATTATTATTATTTTTAATATTGCTTATATTTCATTCAGCTAGTTGCACATCTTCAGCAGTGTTTTCTCTGCCTTTTGTGACATGATTCATCAGGCTATCAGAGTGTTTTTTCAACTCTGTGATGTAGCTCTTCTTGTATGTGTGTCTCTTTTTTCTCACTCTTGAGTGAGTATATGACCTGTTCTTGTGTCAGTTTGCTGAGAATGATGTTCTCCAGATTCATCCATGTCTCATGACACAACAAATCATCATACTGATAATATTCCATTGTATATGGACATAGTCCTTCAGATTTGGGTTGGTTCCAGTTCTTTGCTATTGTAAACAGTGCTGCAATGTTTCTCTGTTCCTTATAGTTGTATAGTCTGATGTCCAGTAATGAGACATGGAATTTCATTAGTCTGAGAATTCATTATAATGCCCTTGGTTGAAATAATACACACCTGGGAAATAGTCAGGAGTCTATTTCATATGGCCACTCATTCAGAGCCTCACTGAATAATGCACAAATGTGAAATAGTCAGGATTCTATTTAATATAGCCACTTATTCAGAGACTCACTGAATAATACACACCTGGGAAATAGTCAGGAGTCTATTTTATATGGCCACTCATTCAGAGCCTCACTGAATAATGCACAAATGTACAGTACTCAGCAGTCTATTTCATATGGCCACTCATTCAGAACCTCAGTGAAGAATCATATATACCTGGGGAATACTCAGGATTCTATTTCATATGGCCAAAGTTTCAGAGCCTCAGTGAATAATGCACACCTGTGAAATAGTCAGGAGTCTATTTTATATGGCCACTCATTCAGAGCCTCAGTGAATAATGCACACCTGTGAAATAGTCAGGAGTCTATTTTATATGGCCACTCATTCAGAGATTCACTGAATAATGCACACCTGTGAAATAGTCAGGAGTCTATTTCATGTAGACACATATTCAGAGCCTCAGTGAATAATGCACACCTGGGAATTAGTCAGGATTCTATTTCATAAAGCCACTCATTCAGAGATTCACTGAATAATGCACACCTGGGAATTAGTCAGGATTCTATTTCATAAAGCCACTCATTCAGAGGCTCAGTGAATAATGCATGTCTGTCGAGTACTGAGGGGTCTGTTTTATATGGCCACTCATTTACAGCCTCAGTGAATAATGCACACCTGTGAAATAGTCAGGAGTCTATTTTATATGGCCACTCATTCAGAGATTCACTGAATAATGCACAAATGTACAGTACTCAGCAGTCTATTTCATATGGCCACTCATTCAGAGCCTCACTGAATAATGCACACCTGGGAAATAGTCAGGAGTCTATTTCATAAAGCCACTCATTCAGAGCCTCACTGAATAATGCACACCTGTGGAGTAGCCAGGAGTGTATTTACATGGCCACTCATTCAGAGCCTCACTGAATAATGCACACCTGTGAAATAGTCAGGAGTCTATTTTATATGGCCACTCATTCAGAGCCTCACTGAATAATGCACACCTGTGAAATAGTCAGGATTCTATTTCATAAAGCCACTCATTCAGAGCCTCACTGAATAATGCACACCTGTGAAATAGTCAGGAGTCTATTTCATATGGCCACTCATTTACAGCCTCAGTGAATAATATGTATATCTGAATAGTCAGGATTCTATTTCATAAAGCCACTCATTCAGAGCCTCATTGAATAATACACACCTGGAGAATAATTTGGAGTCTATTTCATGTAGACACATATTCAGAGCCTCAGTGAATAATGCACAAATGTACAGTACTCAGCAGTCTATTTCATATGGCCACTCAGAGCCACAGTGAATATTGCATACCACAGTAATAGTCAGGATTCTATTTCATAAAGCCACTCATTCAGAGCCTCACTGAATAATGCACACCTGTGGAGTAGCCAGGAGTCTCTTTTTATGCCCATGTGTTCTCATTTTTCTCACCCACCTATGAGTGAGTATATGGTATTTTTTCTGTTCTTGTGTCAGTTTGCTGAGAATGATGTTCTCCAGATTCATCCATGTCCTACAAAGGACACAAACTCATCATTTTTGATTGCTGCATAATATTCCATGGTGTATATGTGCCACATTTTCCCAGTCCAGTCTGTCATCGTTGGGCATTTGGGTTGGTTCCAGTTCTTTGCTATTGTAAACAGTGCTGCAATGAACATTCGTGTGCATGTGTCCTTATAGTAGAAGGATTTATAGTCCTTCGATAGATACCCAGTAATGGGATTGCTGGGTCAAATGGAATTTCTATTTCTAGGTCCCTGAGGAATCGCCACACTGTCTTCCACAATGGTTGAACTAATTTACTCCACCAACAGTGTAAGAGTGTTCCTATTTCTCCACATCCTCTCCAGCATCTGCTGTCTCCAGATTTTTAATGATTGCCATTCTAACTGGCGTGAGATGGTATCTCAATGTGGTTTTGATTTGCATCTCTAATGGCCAATGACGATGAGCACTTTTCATATGTTTGTTGGCCTCATGTATGTCTTCTTTTGTAAAGTTTCTGTTCATATCCTTTGCCCATTTTTGAATGGGCTTGTTGTTTTTTCCTGTAAATCTGTTTGAGTTCTTTGTAAATTCTGGATATCAACCCTTTGTCAGATGTGTAAACTGCAAAGATTTTTTCCCATTCTGATGGTTGCCGATTCACTCTAGTGACTGTTTCTTTGCCGCAGAAGCTGTGGAGTTTGATTAGGTCCCATTTGTTTATTTTGGCTTTTGTTGCCAACGCTTTTGGTGTTTTGTTCATGAAGTCCTTGCCTACTCCTATGTTCTGAATGGTTTTGTCCAAGTCCCATTTAATCAGATGGACATGTCAATCTGTCATATCTCAGATGTTAACACACAAATGGAGTTTTTCATCCACTCATTCACTACCTCTGAAAAAGATCTCATGGCATAGTCACAGAAATTTATTTCTTTGATAAAGTCTGAAAATGTCAGGACTAATGCATTCAGAGTGAATAGTTGTTTATTATGAGTCTATTTTATATGGCCACTCATTCAGAGCCTCAGTGAATAATGCATACCACAGTAATAGTCAGGATCCTGTTTCATGTGACCACTGATTCAGTATCTCTCTGAATGATACACACCTGGGGAATAGTCAGGAGTCTATTTCATATGGCCACTCATTCAGAACCTTACTAAATAATGCACAATGGGGCAAGAGTCAGGAGTCTATTTCATATGGCCTCTCATTCAGAGATTCAGTGAATAATAAACACCTGTGGAGTAGTCAGGACCCTATTTAAGATAGCCACAAATTAAGCACCTCCTGAATGATACACACCTGTGGAATAGTCAGGAGTCTATTTGATATGGACACTCATACAGAACCTCTTTGAATAATGCACCAATACCGAGTTTATTGAGGGTTTTTAGCATAAAGGGCTGCTGAATTTTGTCAAAAGCCTTCTCTGCATCAATTGAGATGATCATGTGGTTTTTGTTTTTTGTTCTGTTTATGTGGTGAATTACATTTATAGACTTGCATATGTTGAACCAGCCTTGCATCCCCAGGATAAATCCTACTTGATTATGGTGGATAACCTTTTTGATGTGCTGTTGCAATAGGCTTGCCAGTATTTTATTGAATATTTTGTGTCTATGTTTATTATGGATATTGGCCTGAAGTTTTCTATTCTTGTTGAGTCTCTGCTGGGTTTTGGTATGGAATGATGTTGGTCTCATGAAATGATTTGGAAAGGATTCCCTTTTTTTTTTGTATTATTTGGAATAGTTTCAGAAGGAATGGTAACAGTTCCTCTTTGTGTGTCTGGTAGAATTCGGCTGCGAATCTGTCTGGACCTGGGCTTTTTTTGTGTGGTAGGCTCTTACTTTCAGGTTTATTAGTTTATGTGCATAGAGTTGTTTGTAATATTCTCTGATGATGGTTTAAATTTCTGTGAAATCTGTGGTGATTTCCCCTTTATCATTTGTTAATTGCATCGATTTGGTTATTCTCTCTTTTCTTTTTTATCAGTCTGGCTAGTGGTCTATTTTGTTGATACTTCAAAAATCCAGCTCTTGGATTTATTGATTTTTTGAAGGGTTTTTCTTGTCTGTATCTCCTTCAGTTCTGCTCTGATCTTAGTTATTTCTTGTCTTCTGCTAGGTTTTGAGCTTTTTGATCTTGATCCTCTAGCTCTTCAATTTTGACGATAGGGTGTCAATTTTGGATCTCTCCAC